>JAQMYF010000005.1:4598548-4619047 GCA_030014195.1 Neosilurus mollespiculum | reverse complement strand
CTATCAAACTGGTAGCTCTTTGTATGACTCAGTACCCATGAAGTAGCTCTCAGTTTCAAAAAGGTTGGTGACCCCTGATCTATACTATCTATATATCTAACTATCCATAATTTAGTTTTAGCTAGCTGGATATTGTTAGCAAAGGAGATTAACAATTTATATTTGTATGCCTTTTGTCATTGTTTTATTTTATTTTATTTTAACAGCTTTATACGCCTTTTTATACAATTATACCAGAATATTATTTTTTTTTAAAAAGAAAAAATTGGAAGGGTCATACGGTACATAAATCCCATGCACAGTGTTTATGATGGCACCCACAACATACTATAAAGGCTTATTTAACTCCATGGACAGAACTATGGTTGAGAAAATGGTACAAAAAAAAGAAAATTAAAAGACGTATGCCAATGGCAACCACACCTACAATAGTGGCTCCATGAGCATTTATTGTCAGAAATAGGTTGCTTTACTAGCTAGTTAGAAGACACTGGTTAAGATAGCTGTCATGTGAGAATCTAACTTTAAAAAAAAAAAATTACTTTCAAAAATTCTTACAAGTAAATTATTTTAGCTAACTGCCAAGAGTAAACAATGAGAACTGTTAATGTTTACGAATATAACAAAATTTCTCTCTTCAAATTAGCTAGGTGGCACTTAAAAATCTCTAAAATTAGAGTTAGCATTCCTGTAACAAATCATATTTTGTGACAAATATAGGCATTTTTATCAGCTAGTACATTGTGGCCTTTTGTGCATTGACATAACAGCAACAGATGCAACATCTGGATTTCCTATATCTATTTCCACTCCCTTAAAAATGTATTTACAGCAATTAATTACAGTCCTGAATATTTCACTCCTGTAGGCGTTGGGTTTCAGACATGTTGACTATATATGTAGTTCAAATTATCATTGGCTTTGATATACTTATTACACTAAACAACACGAGGGAAAATGTTTCTAACAATAAAATCTGGTATGAAAATATTCAAGTTTCACTAGCTTCACACATTATTATTGTAACTGCAGGGAGCCATCCAATAATCCCAGCCAGAGTTTGACTGTAAGTCAGTAAATCCAAGGGAGAGGGTCAAAACCAGCAATGAATTAAATTACCAAGAACTAGTCACTAAGGCTCGCAACAAGACAGCCAGAAACACGACGAGTCAAAGGTCATGCAGCCATATTAACAAACGTCTCAACAGCATGAACACACTGGAACCACTAGGACAAGATTCCTTGGTGGTCATATTTTATTTTAAAGCATGTACGTGGTGTATTCTCCATTTCCAAAGAGCGGCACTGAGGCTAAAGTGAACATTGTTGATTTATGTAGTCTCATACACTAACCACTAATTTGCGACTGAATAGGTTAAAATAGTACGACATTACAGCGTTTACATCTTTAGAGACTCTTTTTTCTGACAATGTCCTAAACCACATGTTCTCTTGACGACCATGTTGAATGGGAAAACCAAGTAAACAAGAAAAAAGGTGGAGAAAAAGTAACAAAGAGTGTGTTGAGGACACGGAGTGTAAAAAGCAGCAACAGAACTCAGTAGCAGTTAAATCGTGTATGATCTCGGAGGAACTGCCCTGCTCTTTGAACTCAGACTGGTGTTGCATTCCTCCATAAATTCAGCTAATAGATCCCTTGATACCTGCGCTAAACACAAGCACTACACATCCGATACTGTAGAAAGCCAGAGGAGGAAAAACTGCAGACAGTCCGTGATGGGTCTATTTAAAAGCGAAAAACAATGGAGGCCCAGACGACTGGCTCCATGCGCGACAGGATCCACAGTGCACCGCTCAACATGCTGTCAAATATGTTTTCTTTCAAAATAAAGAAGTGACACTGGAATTGACTCTTGACAACTCGAGAGAAGCTGTGTCGCAGAAAGGTTGTACATGTATTCATTTTATACAAAGTGACTTAAAAAGTGTGGCAGAAGCCGATCCAAATTCATGGCTGAGGATTGCGGATTAAGGGTCTTGTTCAAGGAAAGAACAATTGCTTTTTGGCAGTCCTGGGATTTAATCTGCCAGTTTACTTGTCAGAAGCATAAACACCTGAGGTTCTGTTGCTTTGGAACACTGCACGTACAGGGCGAAATAAAGGAACGCCCGAGTGTCTGAAACCACATTCGCAAGTAAACATCAATAAACAACTGAAAATGGTTTGACATGAGCATGGAGTTGTAGACATCCAGTTTGGATGATGCTAAATCAATGGTTTTATGCTTCACTTAGTAGTAAGCAACGTAAGCCTTGTAGGGTTTGTGGAAATCTGAGGAAGCAGGCAAACATGCCTTAGGTTTATAGGTTGATTGAACGCAATCGGATGAAGGGAACATTGTGTGATTTTTTTTTTTTTCTTCACTAAACTATTCCTTTAAACGTCTCCAAAAGAATCTGCCTTTAGGTCCCCTGCTCTGGATCTGGATTTCCCATCAAATACCTAAGTCAAAACCCCCTCCCACTGTTAACCAATTAAAACTCTTTAAGCACTGTGAACAGAGAATGAAAACGATAGAGGCTTCCGTCTGTCTGACCTCCACTAAAAATATTGAAAGGTTTTATAGGTCTTTCTGGACAGGGCCGCTGGAGCAATTAAGACATGACATGTCGGGACGCAGAAGGCATACGGAACTTCGGTTAACTTGGAGAGAAAAGGAGGGAGGAATGGAGGGAACTGGAGAAAGTAGAAAGCAAAATGTATAAGGTAAGTATTCAGGGAGGTACGGTGGCTCTTACAGGAAATCGCAGGTTCTTGACCAGGATCGAACTTGCGCACTGTCAAGCTGTAAACCAGACTACCACATTCATTCATTCCTTCTTTCATTCATTTGCCGAACCACTTTATCCTACTCAGGCAGCAGGGACACTGGAGTGTCGACTCTGGGTGAAGGCAGGGTACAACTTGCCAGTCCATCACAGGGCCAACACAAACAATCATTCACACTTACTCAAACCTAGGGACAATTTAGAGCTGCTTATTAGCCAAATGTAGCCTTATGTCTTTGGACTGAAGGAGGAAACTGGATTTCCCAGAGGAAACCCACGCAAGCACAAACTCCACACAAAAACAAGCCAGGGACTTGAACCCAGGACCTTCTTGCTGTGAGGAGGCCATGCTAACCACTCTGCCACCGTGCAGCCCAGACTTCACTTTAAATGGACACACATCAATCCTGGGATATCTACCGGAGCTTCTCAGAAGACCTTTAGTTGAGACCATGGGGAGCTTCAACTCTTTATCCTTCATTGTGATGCAAAAGTTATTAATTAAGCATTACAAGCTAAATAATTTTTTGTCATGAATAATGAATAAATGCAACAGTTGTCCAAGAGTTTTTTTTCTTTCTTTCTTTGCTCTTCTGTATCAGAAGTGAAATAGGGGGGGAAGGGATAAAGGGAAAATCGTGTTTTCATCCCCTCCACACGGTTTCCACATGTTCAATAGTTAAACCTTGGAGATTGTTAGGATGTCTGGATCCTTGTTCCAGTCTGCTGGTCTGTTGTTTTAGAGTTTGGCACACTCGTTCCTTTGTAACACATGTGGCTCAAACTGCAACCGCTCCAGATATTCCTGATTGTATCCATGTTAGCCAAGGCCGGCCTTCCTCCTTGGCACTAGTCTACACTTTAGGACACCTGGGGTGAAGCAAAGCTGTCTCTTCTCAACTGATTGAAGCACTTCTTGGAGTTTCAACAGATTACAGTGATTGGAAAATGTGTTTCGTATATATTTTAATAAAAATGTCAAGAAGAGTTTGCGAAGGCGGACCAGCCCCACCTTTGCACTGATTTCCTCCCACAGTCCAAAAACATGCAGACTTGGCTAACCAGCTGTTCAACATTGACCCTCGGAGTAAGTCTGAATGGCTGTGTGTGTGTTGCCATGCAATGGTCTGGTGAACTGTTCAGGGTGTACCCTGCCTTCGCCACTACCTTAGTAAGATTACCAAATGAGTGGGAGAGAGAGAGAGAGAGAGAGTTGTCTTTAGACCCTGACACCAATCAATAAGTTATGTGATCTGTGGCGCTGTAATCCTGTAAAAACGCCGACCAATCACTGCCTCATGGTCTGCTAGGAAATATCCAATCAAATGCGTGACCCTGCCGTACACCAACCTGCAGTCAGAACATGTGTGAAGGGCTGTGGCTTTGGAAGGGGCCTCTGAGGGCAGGGGAGGGTTTAGCTGGAGCCCTGAAATTCGATTTTCAAATTTTGCTAGCTTTCCAGATTACCAACCCAGGCCTTCTGACTTGACATCAGTGCTCAACCTTACTGATGCTTGTGTGCCTTGTGGGAACAAATGTGTGGAAAAGTGGAAAGCCTTCCCAGAACAGTAGGGATTACTATAACTGCATTATTGTACCTTTCGACATAATGACTTTCCAATGGGGCGCTACCCACGAAGGTACTTATTTGCACATACCATTTACTGCTTTGGGATATAAGCTATATTTAGCCTTTTGGCCCACAAAAAGGTACACATCGTTATCTTGTGGTCCAATAATCGGCCCTTGGGGTTACATTAGTGTAGCTTTTCTAGAAATGAACCCCTACGCTTCCTGTAATTCTGACAGTATGTGTAAACACCCATGGTTTTCAGTGGCTGTGATCATTGTATGTCCGTATACTTTTGCTCATATAGTGAATCTGGACACACCTAATGTGTGCTAAAATCTAATCCATGTGTATAAGCCTGAGGTGGTCTAAACTCTTTGAGTCCAGTATGGCTAATTCAAGGACAGCTTCCAAGATCTGAGACCAATAGTAAACCGTATCTCCACCAGTTCTTACCATCAAAACCTTTCACCATATTCAGACCATGTTTGTCATCAGGTTAGTGATCCGTTTTAACCAGCGCAAAATCAATGCCTTTACCAGGTTATTCGAGCTACATTTGCAGTCCTGCAGAAAGAAAGCCTGCAACCCTTCCAGAGTCACCTATTCTACAGCACCTGAGGTCTGTCTACAGCCACTTGAAACAATCTTAGAACGTCTGACGTCGTTCTGGGCAATCTTGTGGAGAGCCAGACCTTCAGACCTGAGAAATCCTGCAGAAACTAAAAACATGTTCCATTCTGCCGGTCTGATGTTATAGAACTTGGCTGGCTCTTTCCTTACACATATGGCTTTAGCTGAAAAAGGTTCCAGATATATCTGATTGGACTCGTGTTAGCCAAGGACATCCATGCACCCTGGCACTGGTATGCATTATCCTTCCAATCTAAGAACACCTGGGGAAACGTAAAAGCTCCTCTGCCCTGCGGACGGGGGTGGGAAAAAAAAACGTTCTGGCGATTTCAGTGATTTGGGAATAGATGAGTGTTTCTCATCTATTAACACAAACAGACATGAAGTGATATACCACAAATGAAGGGTTCAGGGTGGGAAGAAGAATCCAAGGGTCCGGCAGGAGGGTGTAATGCTTAAGTATTGTAACAGAGCTGTGCAATTGCCGGAATTTTTACACGTTTCCTGTGCGAGATGGGAAAGAAGCAGAAGTTTTATAACACAAGAGGAAGCCAGAGATGTAATACAAACTCGAGCAGCCTCACAGGGACTCATCGACACGTCTCAAGCGACCCCATGAAATCAGAAAGAAAGGGAAGAAGGAGAGAGAGACAAGAAAAGACGGACCAACCCAAAATCTGCGCAGCTGCTCCGTGTTTCGCTTCCCAATGTTTCTTGAATGCTAAGGGAATGTCCCATGAATTATTGCGTGTTTCTATTAACTACTGTTGTGTTGAAAGTTCTGGAGAAGAACGACACGATGATGTCAGTAAAAGAGCACCGGGCTGCCAAAAGCACACTTGCTATATCATAGTCTTTTGCAGAAATCTGCTGCTAACACCCTGGATAACATCGTTTCTTTATCCACAAAGACCGCAACAGTAACACAGTATGCTAGCGCCAAAACAATTCACCGCTATATGTTCATACGTTAGAGGTTAGCATGTTTGCCTCACAGCAGGAAGGTCCTGGGTGCAAGTTCCAGGTGTTTCTGTGTGGAGTTTGCATGTTCCCCCTGTGCCTGCATGGGTGTCCTCTGGGTACTCTGGTTTCCTCCTACAGCACATTACATCAGGCTAATTAGATGTTCCAGATTGGCCCGAGGTGTGAGTGTGAATAGTTGTGTGTTGGTCTGTGATAGATGGGTGAGCTGTTCAGGTTGGACCCCACCTTCACTTAAAGTCGGCTGAGCCTCCCCGCAACCTCAGTGGGATTAAACGGTTCGGCCAGTGAATGAAGGAATGAATTAATCAATCTTGACAACCTGCCACTGCCTCTGGCTTGATGCCAAACCACACCTTATGTTAAACTAGTGCAACACTGAACAGTATCGTAGTCGTGCCCTATTTGGACTCTTCAGCTTCTCGAGCTCAACCTATTCATCCAAATTTCACCTCGGAACAGGTGGATGGCGAATGCGGGGAGCTGGGTTTCCATTACTCAATACGCTTTTTCCCCCCTTTTAAAAATCATTTTCCCTCTCAAATACCTTCCCAGATCTTCAGCCAAACGTACGGTTTCCTTTCCGTCTTTAGTGATTAAATCTCATTCAGCTGCGAGACAACAGCATTCTGCAGGGTCCGATCCGATTCCAACCGCAACACACACACACACACACACTTTCTCACTCTCTCGCTCTCTCTCTTTGTTTTTCACTCTCTCTGTCTCTTTGTCTCTCTTGCTCTCTATCCTTGGCAAATTTCAACATTCTGTTAACGCTATTAATGATCCCCATCAGCACCTTGATATTCATCACACTCCCAGACCGACCCATTAGAGCGCCTCTCGTCAATTTTAGCCTAGAAGTGACTTGTGTCAGACTTATTCCTCGCTGTAATCAGAGCAGAATTGATCACACGGAATATCGCTTAAAGGTCCGGGTATATTTAGCAGAAACATTTCGCCGAGGCAGTTATTATTCTAGATTTTTCCGCAGGGAATTTCCTACCTCGTCTGCATCGGTTGCTGTTAGCTGCATTATCCTGAATCCATCACCCACGTTTTCTTGGACGGTCACGTCTAGAATGTCAGTGGGAAAAACTGGAGGGTTGTCGTTGATGTCCTGAAGCGTGATCTCCACCTGAAGGAGAAAGCGAGATGAAGAGAATGGAGTGTTACACGTTTTCATCTCAGCATTTGATTCGGATTTTAGTTATACACACCGTCAACAATGCATCAAATCCTTACACATACAATACACACACACACACACACACACACACACACACACACACACAAAACTCCACTGTCAACCTACACCTGATCCCCTAACTGCCTGCAACCCGTTGCAAATAACACGCTACGATCGAAAGCACAACAGGCATTTGCTTTGCATCTTGCTTTGCATCATGCAGAGCGCATGTTTAGAAGCTCCCCACATCCACATTGTGCATTAATGTTGTTTAAGATTGCATTTAATTCCCCTTGAGACAGAAACGAGGCCGAAAAAGGAGATGAAGGGGATGCAAATTTTCCCCCTAATCAAACACAAACCCTCTGAAGATTTATCTTATTTAAAATTCCATAGATCTCCATTTTAGTTCATTTATATTATAGGTCAGGACCATGATCACTTCTGCTTGTATAGATAGATACTACAGCGGCACGGTGGCGTACCGGTTAGCATGTTCACCTCACAGCAAGAAGGTCCTGGGTTCGAGTCCTGGGCTCAGGTGTTTCTGTATGGAGTTTGCACGTTCTCATCGTGTTTGCATGATGCCTAATGTGCATGTCTTTGAATTGTGGGAGGAAACCAGAGTACCCAGATGAAACCCACACAAGCATGGTAAGAACATGCAAACCCCCACACAGGAACGCCCTCACTGAGCCCAGGACAACAACTTCACAAAAAATATGAAATAAACATATTTATATACAGATCATGTCAACAGTTACATGTTTTAAAAAATTCTGTTTATGGAACTGTTGTAAGAGGCGGCGCAATAGAAAATGAATCATCACCTTCTGGCCGAGAATCCGAACGGAGCGTCCCACAGTGATTTGGTGTACATAAATATTAATGAAAAAAATAAAAGTGACTCTCATTTCCCCCTTGATGTGTAAATAATATTGCTTTTCTGTATATGTGGATAATTAGGACAAAGATGGTGCTGGGATAAATAATTCCAGCCACAGATTTACCCTCAATCCCTTCGGAGGAGGAGATCAAAGAGCATAGCGTTAAAAATGAAAGGGAGTCAGAAAGGACTGGACTGTGTGAGAGGGAACGAGAGATAATGTCTGTGCCGGAGAGAGACAGAGTTGTGTGTGTGTGTGTGTGTGTGTGTGTGTGTTCTGAATCATTGATAGTTGTGCTGAATAATAGACTCAGTCATTGTTAAAGAGCTGCAGGAGCTCTGACATCCGATCCTCCCTTCACAAAAGTGATGGGTTTCACCTGGGCAAAGCCACGACCTTTGACCTCACACATACACAGCAACCGTAAATAGCGTCTGTGTGTGTTTTCAACTGATGTTCTTGACTTACACATACCTGAACACTATCTGACCATCAACACAACTGCCCTCTCTCCATCTCGCTCTCTCTCTCGCTCTCTGTCTCACTCTCTGTCTTGCTCTCTCTCTCTCCACACACACACACAGGCTTAAAGGAATGGAAAGTGAAACCAGCCAAAAATTAGCACAATAATAATCCTCAAGGGGAAAAAAACACAAAAATGAACCAAAACATCAATAAGGGGGAAGAATTGAGCAAAGAGCATGACCTGAAGGATAATCAGAAACTGAAGAATAATAAAAAGAAAATAAACAAGTTGAACCAGAATAAAACAAGTACACGAACCAAAACCTAAATACATAAACAATAATCAAAATAAGAATAAACAAGAACCATGGGAAAAAAACAGGAGCAGATTTATATTAACAATCAACAATAAAAAAAAAAGCAAAAAGAAAAACAATTTTTTTCCACAATTTAAAGTAAATTTCACTTAAAAGTTCAATTCAAAGAAGAAAATGAAAAAACAAAAATGAATCAAAACCAGATTCAAGCCCCGAGAGACAGAAGAACAAATCAGAATAACAAAAAACAAGAAAGTGCATAAAACTAAAGCAGAACCGGGAACAGATTCCAAGCCAGAAAAAAGGACCATAATAATAAAAAAAAAAAACAGCACAGAGGAGGAGAAAGAACCAGGAAGTTGAATTAAATCCTGAACTAAAATTCAACTTAAGTCAAATGTCAAAGCAGGAGAAGAATCCAGAACAAAAATAAACAAAAATCTGGAGAAAAAGAATTCAGTTAAAAAAAAACCCTCCAAACAGATTCCAGACAGAACAAGAACCAGAACTGAAATCAACAATAACAAAAGAACCAGAGGAAGAACTTTAATCAATCTTTGAGACAGAACCAAAACATGGACCAGGGCAAAAAAAATAACTCTAAATAAGAGGTGGAATCAGAACAAAGACAAGAAACTGAGCAAAAGAAAAAAAAACTAAGCAGAAACAAATACAAAATAAGAAAAGAAGAGAATAAATTCCAGAACCAGAATCTAAACAATACAGCAAGAATAACGATCAAGAGGCACGGTGGCATATCGGTTAGCAAGTTCCTCGGTTTGGGTCCCAGGCTCAGCTTGGATGGGTTTCCTCCAGGTACTCTGGTTTTCTCCCACAGACTAAAGACATGCACATTAGGTTTATTGGCTGTTCCAAATTGCCCCTAGGGGTTGGTGTGAGTGTGAATGGTTGTGCGTGTGTTGACCCTGTGATGGTCTGGAGTGCTGTTAAAAAAAAGTAGTCTTAATGGGTTTGGCAAATGAGTGAGTGAATAGGAATCAAGATGAATCAAGAATCTGAACGAAAGAAAAATACAAAAAAACAATAACAAGCAGAAATGGAGAAAAAATATTTTGAATAAGAACCTGAACCTCCCCGGCCAAGGAAAAAGTCCCACACTTTAATATTTTGTTGAACCGCCTTAAGCCTTGACTATACAGCGTATAATCACCACGGCATTGTTGCTCCGGTTGGTCCGGTCGAGGCTCAGCAACATTAATGTGGCAATAAAATGAAGTCAGCTGATGATCTGAATGTAGTGAATGAGCAGGTTATCACATCAATGGACTTTTTCTTCCCTGATGGAACGGATATAAAATGGGGACTCAAATAATGAGCGAGTGGTTCAGGGAGAAGGAGGAATCATTTTCACGTATGTATCAGCACCCCAGAGTCCCGACCTTAACCCTATTGAAAGTTTTCGGGATGTGCTGGAGAAGACTTTATGAAGCGGTTCAGTTTTTCCCTCATCGATTCAAGACGTCGGTGAGAAATGAACCGGACACCGGATGGAAATAAATGCTGTGATGTTGCTTAATTTTTTTTAGCAAATAAAACTACAAAGAAGCCTCAACCACCAAGTCTAGTCCTACTTTTTCCTAATTTGTATGCCAGACATGCCCTGAAAATATACTTCAGACAGACAGGAAGCCATTGAAGAATAACTGTTTCCGACATTTCACCTTGCTGTGACCTGAACCCTGTTTGGTTCGATTCCAAAATGCAATCAGTTGATCTGCTGCTTCTGATGATCGTTCCATCTACATAAATCTGGATAGCGTTCAGCCTCGTTCCTGAGATATGGTGCTGTCTCAAACAAATGCATGGATGGACTGGTTGTCCAAATATATAATGCTTCTACCACTCAGTGGAGACATAAATAAACACCAGGGTAGGAAATAGAATTCGACCCAAAAGAAGATGATGATGAGGAGGAGGATGAAGCAAAAATAGACCAGTAGAAGTTTTAAATAGAATTTAAAATCCGGACAGGGAGGCTGTGTGTGTGTGTGTGTGTGTGTGTGTGTGTGTGTATGAAAGGATTTGGGTGCTATGTCACCCCCACCCCCCTTTATCTTACTACCTAGATCTTTTTTGTCTTCTTTGGTTTATGCAGTAGATTTAGGAGGTCATTACTCTAGGAGTCTAAGCACAGATTCCTGCTCCTCCTCACACACACACCCGCACACACACACACACACACACACACACACACACAAACTCTGCATGGAGCGAATTGGAAATTTCTCAGGGTGGAAACGAGCTCCACGGGGGGGTGTGGAGACCTGCCAGGATCAGTAAAAAAGGAGACACTAAGGGCGGGCACACACACATACACACACACACATGAATCCCTATAAGACCAAGATGAGCCAGAGATAGTGTGTGTGTGTGTGTGTGTGTGTGTGTGTGTGTGTACATGTGGACATGTATTACTTTAACAGTGTAGTAAATACTTAAAAACAAAGTCGACACTAAGAGGAAAACTGCATATAAAGAGGTCAGTGTGGTGTAATCCTCACAGTTTTCTTCTAGTTTTTGACGTTGAGGTTTAAATGGATAAAGAAAAAAAATCAAATGTGACCTCAACAGTCCTTTGCCACCTTAATTATTAATAATCTATTCCATAGATTAAAACATAATATGTTTAGCGTCAGGACGATGTGAGTGTGAATCTAAGCAAAGCCACAGACATCCCTGGCCTTGAAAAAAACAGACCTTTAAAAAAATGTATACAAATAAATAATAATAATAATAATAATAATAATAATAATAATAATAATAATAATAATAATAATAATAATAAATCTATATAAATAAAAATGTGTCTGCTAAAAAATGTTCTCAAAATATATATATAAATAATTTATAATATAAACAAATGTGAATACCCAAATAATTTAAAAAATATATTATTTAATATTCTTATTGTATCAATTTTTTAAATGTTTTATTTTTTTTTTCATTCTCACTTTTTAATTTTTCTTTATGCATTCATTCATTTTCTAAGCCGCTTCATCCTAATTATGGTCCTGGCGAGGCTGGCGTCCATCCCAGCCAACTCTGGGCGAGGGTGAGGTACACCCTGTACAGCTTGCCAGACCATCTCAGGGCAAACTCCCACAACCATTCACACTCACCTAGGCGTGATTTGGAACAGCGATTTAGCTTCCCATTCATGGTGCACAAGCAGCAGTTTAAAAAATTTAGAGGTTGGTTTTACGTGATTTGTAATAAACATGTTTACTCCACCTACACTAATATATGGTTATCACGTGATGCGGACAGTTAGCTAGTGAAAATGACAGAAAATGGGAGCAAAAAAACATGATATAAGAAAGCAATCAAGAATGAGGTCATGTGGCTCAATGTATTTCATTTTAAAGCGTATACCTGAGAATTGCATATACACGACTATAAAAGACGTTTCCAGCAGGTGTGTGTGAGTGTGTGTCTGTGTGCATGATTAAAAGTCTAAACAGGGCTGAAATTGTGTGTGTGTGTGTGTGTGTGTGCCTGTGACCCCCCCCCCCCCCCCCATCCAGCATTACGCCTCCCGCTGAGTGCCTCAATGAGAAAAGCCCAAAACAGTGACAATAAGACACAATAAATGTGTGTGTGAGAGAGGGACTGTGAGAATGAGAGAGCGCGACTCGTTGAGAAAGAGTATGTGTGTGTGCGTGTGTGTATGTGAATAAGACCTCAGCGGTTGGTACATAATCGCTAATTTTTGTGCACAGCGGCTCCCAGAACTCCCTGACAGTTAAAGTGTCTCGGATGGAGATTAAACAGAACACAATGGTTCGAATTCGCACACATACACCCAGAAACAGAGCAAACCAAACCCCAGCAGAGTGAAATTACAAACTTCTCGTTACACACCGTAAACATTTAAACACTACCTCACAACCCTGTGTCTTTAACATGCTCACACACACACATACACACACACACACACACTTTTTTTATTATTATTTTTTTTTTTTTACAATTCCTGTTTGCCATGATCTCTCCAGCCAACATTCCAACCACAAAACACAGTTTTAGAGTTTGCTAAAACACCACTGCTCTTAGCAAACGCTACTCTGTCTTCCCAAGAAACTTCAGTAGACACTGTTGCATTAGCATCGGAATTAGCATTTGGATCATTTCAGCAAGGCACCACAATCCGAGCCAAACCAGAATCGGTGAAAAGGAAAACGAAACACATGCCATGAGTTTCTATCAAATCTTCATGGAGCACAAAGAAATGGATTTGGGTTAAAACATTGCTTCAAATCATAAAACTCCACTTGGTAATCCTTGATCCATAGAATCACCCCTCCTTTGCTCTTTCTCTTTCTTTCGGTCTCTCTCCATCTGTGTGTGTCGTTTGGAGAGGAGCAGGAAGCGTCTGGCGGGCTGCGGGCCGAGTAGAATGGAGCAGAAACGCTAATGCGTTTAACATGAGGTGGCATAAAGCATATTTCTGCCAAAGAGCACGGCTATAACAGACCTGTTCCCCTTACTGAGGCCATTCATGAAGGAGAGAGAGCAAGAAAGAGAGATGGGGAAAGAAATTGTAAGAGACAGACAGAGGAAGTGACTGGAAGCGCGTATGAATAATAGGAAAAGCAATAGCGAAAACACAACACTGCAATTTAGGATGCTTTCACGTCCACTTGGTTCCTGAAGTGTTCTGGGACCCCCTGATCCGATCTAAAAAGCGTATGTGAAATTCAAGACTAACTGAAAAAGCGATAAGTTTATGCATGCTGAAGCAAAAACATATCTTGCAGAGACTTTACAAGACAAAAAAATGGAGGAAAACAGCACAAGAGATAGCAAAAACACATTTCGATTCGATGAATACCTTGTTTCCTTGACCATTTGGGATTCTGTTCTGTTCCAACCTTATCCGAATTTATGATGTGGTCCAAACCTGATCCAAACTTATGTCAAATGCAACCCCGAATGGAGGGGAAAATATATTATTCTTTGACCCTCATACAATGCATTATAAAATACTCCAGGGAATCAATCATTATGTCAATGTGAGCTCGGATACAAGAGCACTCTAGTGTAGCAAACAGTATCTGAAAAATGTGCTTATCTGATGATGTCTGTCCTTAGTAGGTATGTGTATCATCAGAAGACTTCCTTGATTAATAGAGAGATTTCATGCTTGTCCGTTTGGCAGGGAAAACAGCACCTTCACATTTGACAACTTCTGGCACCAATAGCACTGGCAAGATTAAAAGGATTACTGCTTGTAGGAATAATACGATTAACACTGGTAAAGCTGCTGCCACTAAAACAGAGACCACAATCCCCAACAATGGAACAACCAACTCTGGCATAGCAGTGGCTTGACTGATACTATATAAAGACTAACCTAAACACCAACTATCATTTCAGGAGTAATCATTGCGACTACCTCAGGAAGAATATCCATCACTAGAAAGTCGGAAAGTAACACAGGTAGGTCCAACGGTGGAATACTTAAAGGGCTAACACGAACATAACTAACCTTGAAGATCCAGAGCTGAAAGATAAAAAGCCATTAGTGGAAGGTCTGTTAGAACAGGAACATTGGAGTGAATACTGCATTTCAATCTTCAAAAAAATTACATATAACACTTAATCTTTCAACATGGGAAGGTCCAACATGAGAAGCTCAAACCTTTCAAGGGCTACCGTTAAAAGACACGGTACTAGAGGATTTACTTGAAGAGTAATAATGAAAGGATTTCCAGGTTTCAAGGTCCAACACTTTACTATCTTGTACTTGAAATTTCCACACTATTAAGTCTAAGACTTGAAGAAAGACAAACATTAAAAACGATGCAGTGCTGGAAGGATTGTTCCCAGAAAGCTTGACAAGCCTTAAAGCCTAGAATCGGCGAGTGAAACACCTCAGTAGTCAATGGTTGATGGTTTATTAATGAAAGGATGACCATGTTTGAAGGTACAGTACTTGAGGATTAAGCTCTGGAAGCTCAAACACTTGAAACGTAATTAACATCGGGAGACACAGTCTCAGAAGGTGGCCTGCATACCGACCCGGAACTGTAAACTCTTGAAGGTCTGACCGTGGAGGGACGAATACAAGAAGAAGGTCCAACAAGTGAAGGATGCTGGAAAGCCTAACTGGAGTCAATGACCAGCACTTTAAAGTCAAACATGAAGAATCCAATTCAAAAGAACAGATATAAAACTGCTCCAAGGGTAATAACACCAAGATTCAATTCCAACATATAAGGCCATAACACTTATGGAACGACTCTTAAAGGTCTACCAGTGAAATTATTAATATTGTGCTTGAGCAGGAAGCATGACGTTCTTCTTTTCATGCCAGACGACATAATCTGTCATGCATGTGTGACACTCTCTCTTCAAGAGTTCTTTTTCCTAATATGAACCAACTGGCTCTTGATATATGAGTACAGACTGAGCTTTTGTTTGTGGTAACCGCTGGCTGTGATCTCCAGAGAACTCTAGGGTTCATGTAATTCTATAGATGGATTACTGGGTTATCTTAAAGCCAACGATTAGCAAAATCAATGCTTGGATTTCCTGAAGTTATTCACTTCGCGATCGCTGGTTTGTTTCAGTTTAATTGTCTTGAACAACTCAAACCGACTGCTTCAATAAGCTGTTTATTGTGATGCAATTTGAGTCACACTCACTTTAGATGCTCCGTCTGTGTCTCTCCCAGGCTGGGTATAGAGTTCTCGCTCAGACCGGGTGTAATGTTCTCTTGTTTCCTCTGCCACCCTCCCTCTCCCTCTCTTTTACGCTGGGTGTATTCTTGAGTGTACGCTTCAGTAGAACTCAATAGCGGAGGAGCATGTGGTCTGAATGGTGAGAGCATTAGTGAATGGGAATGATCGCTGCTCATAAACCCATCCGAAAGAGGCCAGAGACGGCACCAAGAACTACTCACACAGCTACTTAGGTTATTAGATATGTAGGGTATGGCAGTCTCTTTCTTTCTTGAAGACACATTTAGCGCACTATTTGAAGAAGCATTCAAGAAGATCGATTACAACAAGATCCATTAAGTGTACTTTCTATGCTACTAACTAGCATACTCGTTTGTTTGTGCAAATCAAGAAAATTTTGTGCAAGGGTATCATTAATTTCAGTTTATCCAAGGAAAATAGATTTGACCACAATTCCAGAGCAAGTGATTGACAGTTATGGTAGGGAAATCCATGCTCGCCAAGTTGACTCCAGTTTCTTTGTGCTAAAATACAAACCTCACTGTAGCTCGGTCAGAAAGCTCTGTATTTGCAAGAACAATGTAGAAAACTTTCCACCTGTAAGGTCAAGTGATGCACCCTTCCATGCATACGGTGTAGCCAAACAAATACACCCTCAGACCTGTATATCGCAGACATGCAGCTGTCTTTCTTTCTTTACCACCAGTTTCTCTCACTTCCTCACTTTCTCTCTCTTGATTTGGGGTCAGATTTGAGGTGAAAAGGTGATGATTTATCCTGCTGAGAGGTGACGGACTGGAAGTTACCAGAGTCCCCGAGGTCGTGACCTTGCCAAGTCATTAGTTAGCGAGGTTGTAATGCGGCCCTGACGTCTCGTTTTTGTCTCTTTCTCACTCTCCTCCTCCTCCTTAGAGAAGGGCGTAGAGGAGACAGATAAGTGCACGATGAATAAGTCTGTTGTTCAGTGCCATTGTTGTGTGGCGAGAGCTCTGAGTGTCTTCTGTTGTTATTGTTTCCTATTTGGCAGCTAAATCAAGTATCAAGTCTTAATCAGTGAGGGATGACAGAGAAGCAACCAGGATGAACTTTGGGTTATAGTTGGTATTTGGGATGGTATTTACAGATAGTATAAAGGCCATATTGTTCATGGTATGTCAATGCTTATGGTTATGAAAAATTAAGTTACAATCTGTTGTAGCATTGCAGCCTCATACCTCCAGGGTACCAGGGTCTTTCCTGAGCTCAGGTTACTGTCTGTCTGGAGTGTCTTGTTTTCCCTGCGTCTGCATGGGTTTCCTCTGGGTTCTCAGGTTTCGTCAAAACTCCCAAAGTCATAGAACTAATAGAAATCTAAATTGACCATACACGTGACAAAGTGTGAACATTTGAAAGCAGTCTTGCAATGGGTAGGGGTCTCATTTAGGGTTCCAGCTAATATTCCCAGGATATGTTCCTAATTTACCCCCACACTTGCTACCAGACTGGGAAATGTTTGGTTCTAAGAATTCAAAAAGATATTTGTTGTTAGCCAAAACATATCAGGGTAAAACTAGTTAGTGTAGGATGAACATTTTGCAAGCTGATGTTGCTTTGAGAACCATTCGTACCTTGTGAAAGTTCTGAAATGTTCCTGTTTGTTCATTATATGCAAGATGTCCATTGTATAAAGTAGGTGGGGTATTAGATAGGAAAAACTACTAAGGAAAAGCACTTTGTGATGTCAACCATGTGGGGGCAGGGTTAATTGTTTCACCCTGGACACCCTGTTTGGTTGAGAGGGAAGCTTTTTGGGTGGGAAGTAGCAAGGGGGCCTCGGTGTGGGTGGGGGACTTTCCCAGGTCTCATCCCTGGACAAGGACTAAGCATAAGTTTTAAAAATACAGTGGGTGAAAAATTCTAACTGAGTGACAGGTTTTCATGGACTGTTTTTCCCCAGCAAAACTTCTGCCATCTATAGTCGTGACTCTCGCGAGCACATCGCTAAATCGGTATATCAGACAGAGAAAGTGGCTGTAATGTACACAGATCAAATCTCACCATTCACATCAACACAAACACAATGTAAAAACACACACCCGCCTCGATGCAACATTTACACGCTAATGTAAACAGCGCTGGAGTGTGGAAGTGCTGTTTGGGCTGAAGTGGTCAAAGGGAAGCGTTCGTTTACAGGAGACGCAAAAACATGTTGACTTTATGATGCTCACAGATTGGCGAACAAAAAGAAACAAGATAAACAACCAACATCAAGAGAGAATGAAGGACAAGGACACGGAGACCAAGAGAGAGAGGGGGGGGGGGGGGGGTGGAGAGTAAATTATCCATATTACAAGAGATAGACACATGTACGGTATAAAATGGCAGCATCTGAAATTTTCATTTGTAATAGTTATACATATAGTTATAGTTTCTGAGAGTAAAGAGAGAGAAAAAAAGACACTCAAGGGAGAGAGAGAGAGTGAGAGAGACTCAGAGATAGAACCGGAGAAGAAACAAGTGTGAGAAAAACAGAGTTGGAGAAGTATGTCTTTTGCGTAGTCTGTATGTTATCACTCAACGCAGGTTGAGTGTTTCAGAGTTCGTACTGAGCACACATAGATATGCTCACACATGCTCGCATTGAGGACTCATAGTATCACACACTTGATCCACTGCGAGACAGAACCAATCATCACCTAAGCCTCCACTGTACCCCTCCCTGTCTCACCGCGCTCTCCATCTCATGCACACACAAGCTTTCAAATACTCTCTCTATATCATACACACACATCCTTACATATTATTGAAAGTTCAGTCATATCTGCGGCACTCACCTCAATAAAAATATAACACAATACAATACACCTTTTTTAATATGACTGGACATGGCGAGCTTTGATTAGCACTTAACGCTAAATGTAAAATTAGCACCGCAATGCAGACAAAACCCCTCAGCCCCAGCGCCACATTATAAAAGGTCTGGTGATGTTTTTGAGCTAGTGCGCAGAATGTGAATATAAGATACCAGCTGTGGAGGCCATAATGAACATCGGACCATGATGAAAATCGATAGGCTTGTGTAGATGCCCGGTATCAACATCCATGCCAAAAATGGTGATGATCGGTAATAGCGTTTTTGAACTAGTAAATGGAATGCAAATTCAAGATGGCAGCTGTGGCGGCCATATTGAATATCGGGCCGTGATGAAAATAAAGAGTCTTGTGTAGTTACCCAGTCCCAGCATCCACACCCAAAATGTTGAGGATCGGTGACAAAATGTGAATTCACGTGAACACACATTACACACACTGTGTAACTGTCGAGCTAGCACAGATGCACACACACACACACACACACACACACTCGCCTAGAGGAGAATATTGAACATACAAACACATGTTAAACAGTTACAAACATATAACCACAAACAAACACACAATGTGGAATGGCATTTCACACACGCACACACACACACAAACGCATGCTTTATCGGTGTGTCACACACAAATACACACCGTGATTTGACTTGCCGAGAAGAAATACATAGTGTATAAACACACACAAACACACTGACACACCAGCTTAGATGAGATGAATCAGTTGCATACATATTTAAATACTTTAATCTGTCTCTCCTTTTTTCTCTCTTGTTCTGTCTCTCTGTTTCACTCTTCCCTCGTTCACAGAGTGTTTGTCCGATTACACGCCTTCTCTGCACGGTCAATATGATCGCTGCTGCTGTCTCACACTATAGTCCTCTGATTTACTGAGCACACACACACACACACACACACTCATGCTCACACACACATGCCTACAGTTTACTGTCCTTCTGAGGACCCTTATTTATTTATTTGTTTGTTTGTTTGTTTGTTTGTTTGTTCATTCATAATTTAAATAAATGTTTCAGTATTTTATTGTTGTCTTTGTTGTTGTTTAAAAAAACGCCAACTGTGCAGACCAGCCAAATGTCATCATAAGGTCAAAACCATTCCTGCCTATTCCTATCCTTCTGGGGACATTTATCCCTATGCACAATATAAAGACTTTTCAATAAGTATCAGCCTCAGATCACACCAACTTTGTTCAATAATGTCATGCTGAATTTCCGTTATGATGTTTCAGACACTGAATGACTGTAATTTACTGTAAACACAAAAAACGTTAGCAATCCCGGAGATGGCGAATTCAAATCCAGGGTCACAGCCATCTGTGATCGGGAGTCCATGGGAGCTAATTGGCCGAGCTCTCAAGGGAGGTTGGGATGGCATACGCTCACTTCCCAGTCACTCACAGCAATCACCAGCCAGTCATGGGTGTCTGTGAGCTCATACGTACGAGAGGGACTCCGAGTGTGTAAAGCCGCCCCCAAACACGCATGCGCAGCAGTTCGTAAAGAGGCGGGTGGTAGCACTACATGTCAGGGAGGGGGCAGGTGCATGCTTACACCCCTCCCTGGTTGGTGGTGGTCGTGTGATAGGGAAGGCAATACTTAAAGGGTGGGAATTGGATATGACTAAAATTAGGTGAGAAAATCGGGGAAAGAAATCGAAAAAGTATAAATAATTTAGCGTGCAGCTGAATGCTGGAACTTTTTTGAGGCGGCCATCTTGAATAACCAAATTTTTATTTATTTTTTCTTTCTTTCCTAGGTTATCCTGTCCTCACGGCATTGCGAATTTGAAGAGGGAAAACATAAATCTGAAAGTTAGGAATGTATTTATTATAGGTAAAATAAAAATAAAAAAGTATTTGCACCCCTGTTGCATGACTCTATATTGACATACCAGCAAAACCGCAAACCAGGTGCTTCATAAAACTGGAGATCATTCTTTCACATCACTGTACACGAATATTGGCTGCACTAGCAACACATTTCCTGCATGAGAATCTCATCAGTGCTCTTAGTTAAAACTGTAATTTTGATTTCTTGGAGCCATTAATAGACATGCACCCTCTCTTTAGACTAACAGCCTCACGAGG
>JAQMYF010000005.1:4510634-4531206 GCA_030014195.1 Neosilurus mollespiculum | reverse complement strand
ACATGGCCGGCATTTGATAACCCAGTTAGCTGCACTGGGGGGACAGCAGTGAGAACCCGTCGATAGTGGGGCTTGAATCCCCGACCTTGGGATCAGTAATCCAGCACCTTACCACCAGGCCACCACTGCCCCGCTGGCAGAAATGTAAAAAAAAATATGACACAAAAACAACTATGCTTTTGGATTTATGGTAAACAAAAGAAATACTTCAGTACCGCTTACTTAGTTCACCATTAAAAAGTCTTTGAGTACTGCACATGATTAATGTGTCAAATTGGCTCAGCTGTTTCGGTCTCCACTGTGCCTGCAGGCTCATCACTGGGCATGCTGGGTCTTGTAGTTCTGCTCCGCAAACCCAGATATAGCATGTGAACATTGAACATGAACATGAAAAGCAGCTATGTCACTTGCTAACATCAGCTATACTACTAGCAGTGTGCACAGTTTAGCACGTTATAATGACCATGGCATCATGACACACAGATTAAACCTGGTCTACCTTTGATTGGTATACTTTCACATAATGTTAAAACTACATATACACCTTGGGCATTCCTCAGCATGTCAATGGTACATCCAAAGGTAAACAAAGACGTTCAAAACTGAGAGAAAACAAACATTTTTCTACTTTTCTTTAGATTTGTCATAACATGCTTCTTCTTAGTAAACACACACTGTAATGCTGACCTCAGGGTTAGTTACGTGACTTGAATGCCTGAGTGTGTGTGTGTACGCGGGTGTGTTTACACTGCAGTATTAAGGTCACACTTAGGCACACCCACAAGGACTGTGTGTGTGTGTGTGTGTGTGTGTGTGTATGTGCACCCAGCCCTTCCCCCACTACCCTTTCTTTCATCTGGGTGACCGAAGCGCCACATTTTCCATTCTCTTATGCGTCTCGTCTTCGCAGACACACGCAGACAGTCTGAACACTGCCGTGACTTTTTATTTCGGATTTTGGTCACCTCCTGTTAGCGAAGTGTTTGTGCAACATCACCGTGAAAATGCTCCCATATTCCCCATTCGTTTGATATCTGACTAAAGGCACTATTCATCATTACCTTTTATGGCATTTCGCCTTCACGAGGCCATTCCGCTGTTTTCAAGGGCATTTCAGCAATGAAGTATCTCACGATTTATTTTCCCCAATTGTCTGGTAAGAGTTTATTATAGCTGCAGAAAAGAACTTTCAAAACAGTATCAGTTTGTTCCTATAAAACACACAGACCCACACCCTTCTTTAAAACAGTGACAAAAATTAGCAAGCTAGTCACCATTAATTGCTGTGTATTAGCACTTCAGCAAAATTTGTATTTATTTATTTGTTTGTTTGTTTATTTATTTATTTTGGGGGGAGGGGCGGCGATCTCTGTCAATCAGAGGGACAATACCCAACCTTGGGCATTTTTGAGCTCATTGTGCGAATGAGGGCAATTTGCACTTTGCTGTGAGTGTGTTCTGCGGTCACCCTGTGACGTACCATAAGCAGCAGTCTGAAGATGAGATACAATGGAGAAAGCATTTAATAGCCTTCAGCCTAGCAGTCATGTGATATATTTGATGTTAGAGTAGTGCTAGGGTGCTGGAAAATAACAAATTACCAATTTTTTTTTTCATTTAAAAAAATACTAAGGGAGTGGAAACCTCCACCAAGCCAAATAAAATAGGCTCTGTGTTACTAATCAGGGTGTCGCAGTGGTGTCGTGGTTAAGACGTGGCAGGAGCAGTGGAAGCTTAGTGGTTAAGGTGATGGATTACTGATCCGAAGGTCAGCGGTTCAATCCCCACTATCACCACTGTTGGGCCCTTGAGCGAGGCCCTTAACCCTCAATTGCTCAGCTATATAAAAAAAGATAACTGTTGGTTGCTCTGGATAAGCCAAATGCTGTAAATGTAAATGTAAAGACATACGCCTCACAGCAAGAACGTCGTGGATTCGAGTCCTGGGCTTGGTGAGGGTGTTTCTGTGTGGAGGTTGCAGGTCCTGTGATTGCGTGGGGGTTCCTTCAGTACACCGGTTTCTTCCCACAGTCCAAAGGCATGCACATTAGGCTAACTGGCTGTTCCAAACTCCCAGGTGTGAGTGTGGATGATTTTGTGTGCTGCCCTGCAATGCACTGGCAAACTGTTCAGGGTGTACCCAGTCTTTGCCCAGAGTTGGCTGAGATGGAGACTACGCAACCATGCCGCCCCATTTTAAGGATTACAGTTACCAAATATAATAGATGTGTCTCTAGTTATGCACATTTTTTAGACAATTTAAGACTTTAAAGTCCGAGGAAGTTTCCGTTCCTTGAAAGCAAACACTGAGCGAATGAGGAGGAGCTTCTTCCCGCAGGCTGTTCGGGCCCTGAACCAGAATACTGGTGCCTGGACCTGAACCAGAATACTGGTACATGGACACTGTAGACTCTACCACCACACACAGACACTTGCCACTTTACAGACTTTACAGAGACTTGTCACTTTTGCACACAGACACTTTACAGACTTTTACTAGAAAAATCGCCACTGCAATCCATTATATTTCATTATATTGCCTTTACATTTGCATATATTTCATTTATACTTCATTTTATATATATATTTTTTTGTATCCTTTATTTTATCTTATATGTATATTTTATTTTATTTTATATATTTTCTTTATTTCTATCTTTTTGCATTTTTATATTTATCTGACCTTTAAAATCCTTTAAAAGTTTTGGTTATTGTTCTTTTCTTCTTACTTTGATGGTTTATTCTTACCATTTTAGACAGTCGTACTAAGCATTTCACTACATATTGTACTGTGTATAATTTGTAAGTGACAAATGAAAATTTGAATTTGAATTTGAATTTGACTTTTAAAAAAAACTAATTTCCTAATAAGGTTCAGTCCTGCAAATGGTTATGGTCATGTGACCATTTGTACCATCCTCATGAAAAAGTCTAGCATTTTTATTATTCTATTATTCTAATGATCACTAAAGTACAATGTACCACCACCCCAAACCCAGCAGGGAAAAGCTGTACAGAAAGGCAGCAGCAAACATTTATTATCTGGTAATACATATCCCCAGCCTTAACTGGGTCACCATCTGTTTGCTAATATAACACACAGACCTACTTTCATGCTAGCTGTCATCCGCATAATAAACGTATTGCAACATGGGTCACTGATGAAGAATAAACTTTCGTGGAAGTAAAGACGGAATGCGTATTGAGGACAAAAGCAGTTATTCTGGAGCCAAAGACAGCAGTATAAAACTCAAACACAGGTACTTCTCAGTTAGCTTCTAAAATCTTCAGCTAGAACTTCCTGTTTGGAGAATTCGAGGGCTTGTTTCATAGAACATCTTTCTTAAACATTATAATTTACATTCACATGCTATATATTCAGTATATACTATTTACATTGCCTGGCCAAAAAAAAAAAAGTCCTGGACTCTATTGGACCGCCTTTCACCTTGAGTATAGCACATCATGGCATTGTTTCGACAAAGTTAAACAGCATCACAATATTCGTTTCCATCCGGTGTCGGGTTCATTTCTCACCGACGTCTTGAATCGATGAGGGGAAAACTGAACCCCTCCATAAAGTCTTCTCCGGCACATCCCGAAAACTTTCAATAGAGTTAAGGTCAGGACTCTGGGGTGCCAATACATATGTGAAAATGATCCCCGAACCACTCTTTCACTATCTGAGCCCCAATTTTATATTCATGCCATCAGGGAAGAAAAAGTCCATTGATGGGATAACCTGCTCATTCAGTACATTCAGGTTGTCAGCTGACTTCATTTTAAAGCCACATTAATGTTGCTGAGCCTCAACAGGACCAACTATGCACAGAGTTTTTTTGGCTGAGCAGTGTATTATAGAATGCCACATCATACTATTTATTTGCTTATAGTTAGTTGTGTTAATTGCATAGGATACTTTTGAGTGTAGTACTTTTGATCACATATGTTAGCGGTATACAATAATTTATATTAGCCAGCCCCTTTGTTTGTCACTTTTAGCATAAACTTTATCAATAAATATATAGCACTGACATTGGAGACTCCTTTCCTGGAATATTTAAATAAATATCTATCACGTGAAGCCAGTCAAACTTTATCCTTTCGAACTGTGACTGCTCATAGCGTGTCACAGGTTGGCGTAAGGTACCAGTGCTAACCACCTTCTTCTACAGTGTTGTATGTGAGTTCATAGACTGCCATGATTGGCTAGTGTTTATACGTCTGTCCACTTTCGATAATTTGTTTTTAATTAATTCTAATAAATAATGATTGAGATGGCGGCACAGTGGGTGGCGTAGTGTTTAGCACGTCCTCCTTGGAGCAGGTTCGCGTGCACATGTTCTCCGTGTTTGTGTGGGTTTCATTCAGGTACTCCGGGTTTCCTCCCACAGTCCAAAGACGTGTACAGTACATTAGGTGACTTCAGGTGTTCCAAATTGCTTCTAGGTGTGGAAGTGAGTGTCATTGGTTGTGTGTGTGTTGTCTTGTGATGGTCCTGCTCAGGGTGTACCCAGGCTGAGATAGGCTACCTGACTATCTATCTTTATTGTAACTAAATTATGTTTTACAATAAAAATTCAAATTATTTTGTGTGGCATATTATGTATATGTGAAGCTATGTTTGAATTCGAGGTGGTGGAACATTTCGATGTTCCTCTATGGTCCTACAGGGGGCGCACACTAAACTATTTACACACACTGGCAGGGCATACCGTGCAGTAGAAACAGATTATTTGCTAATTGTATGAAGAAAATAATAATACAAGTAACAAACATTCTTTTACATGGTTCAAGGTTTTAAACTTGTAACAGAAAAGCGGGAAAAAATTGTAATACTGATTCGGGATATTTAGAGAATCGCGATACTTACAGAATTGTGATGCGAACTGAATGCATGTACAAACCCAAGTATAGTAATAAAATCGTATCGAGTGGTACGGGGTGAGCCATCCCTATTCAACACCATATACTCTGTAAAATAGAATGCATTAAAATGAAACGACTGCAATACAACCTCAATAGGCATAAAAGGTCTTTTGGCTGAATGATATTTCATTTCACCAAAGCATCTCTGGGTCCTAAGCACTAACCATGACTCCTGTGAAATCATCAGCGCTTGGGACATGAAGAGCTTCGAATACGGAATGAGCTCTGAATGTGGCAAGCTGATATGTTACATAATCACAGCACTCGGGATCTCCCCCTCACCGACTGAAAGGGAAGAGAAATCACAGGTCTGTTAGTTATAATGAGACGCGTTGGTGTGTAGGTGCCAAGTAGACCCTACAGGAGGTTTTCCATTTTCTCAGAGGTGGCTGATTAGCACAGTAGGATCGAAACCTTCACCTCCTTTGAGATCTACTTTCGTGTTCAAATTTGGCAACTCTTCTCCTCTGGCCACAAAGACAAGGGAAAATTGCAGTCATTATCCAAATTCCCTTGATTGGGTCAGATAGTCTGGGAAACAGCCAAGTGGGTTTCCAGTTTGGTTGAAGCACGGGGAGCTTAAAATGGCTGTTGTGATGCAGAATTTGAATTGGTACGTGCAAATCATGGCAGGCATTTAGTTTGATGTCTCAATTGCCACGTGGGTGTTTTACAAGGCTGTTAAGAGAGAGAGAGAGAGAGAGAGAGAGAGAGAGAGAGAGAGAGATGAAGAAACGGGCAAAGCAAGCAAATTAATAGCAGATACGTTGGAACTCACAGGAGAATTTTTGGCAAATGAGGCAGACTTCTATCCTGGACAGTTGTTCAAATATAATTCTAATCACATCGTAGACTTTTAAACTAAACCGATGTATCTCAAGTTACATACACTGGTTATTAATACACTTCCATGTACTCCACAATTGCGTTACATTTCAGACTCGACTCACCGAGTAAACAGACGAGAGTGCCGCTGCCTCACTTTCTTTTTTTTTTTTTTTTGGGCCACATGAAAACGTTTCATTATCAGCAGGTAGTTAAACATTCATTCATTCATTGATTGATTCTTTTCCCAAACATCTTTATTCTATACTGGGGTCACGGAGAGGCTAAAACCTATCTCAGCTAACTCTGGGCAAAGGTGGGCTTCACCTCACCACACACCCTCACCCACGCCCACACCCACGGCCTCGGACCTTACCATTGGAACATCCAGTTAGCCTTTGCACTGTGGGAGGAAACCAGAGAACCCACAGGAAACCCCTGCAAGCACGGTGAAAACATGCAATCTCCACACAGAAACGCCCTTGGGACTCAAACCCAGATGTTCTCACCATTACGCCACTGTGTTGCCATTAACTGAGATTAAATTAAATATACTCTTGGGGGAAAAATACTTTTACAGAAGAGTTTTTAATATTTTATTACGACAGTTGCTGAAAACACGTTTTATGTATGCGGTTTATCAACATTATCAAGAAATAGGACCTGCTCATCATTTAAAGGCTGCTAATTATTATTTTTGATCATTATAATTACAGTTGTTTTTGTTTTTGTTGTTCTTTGACTATTACCTGGTGCTAGCAGTCTTAAAACTACATGTCCCATAATCCCACTTTCCAAAGTGGAGAGTTTATTGTGTTTGAAATGTTGTTTAACTATCAAACTGCTCGTCTTAATTAGTTATAATGTTTCTGAACAACATTTTCTGCATTAAAGACAAAAAATTTATATTTTCTTTGATTATTGAATTACATGCAGTATGTACAGCTGGTCGGCTACTGAATGGGAGTAATATGGCCACACCCGGATGTGACGTCAGTATGAGATTTGTAGTTATGATGGATACATAGAGTTCTGGAAGTAAAGTTCCAAAACATATATATACATATATATAAGACACACATGCATACATACATTGATAAAATTTTCTTTTGAGTATCCAGGAATTTTATGGTTCGTGCATCAAACCTGAATTCAAACGAGCTTATTCATTTTCCGATTTGGGAGTTTACTTCCGGCACCAGCAGTGACGTTTATTCAGGGTTGCCAGGTATGAATGTTTACACCCAGTTCCAAGTAACTACAAATAACTGAGCATAATAAAACCTACATATCAGAATATACTCACACACTCATTTCTAGAACCACCTAATCCTCTAGGGTCGCAGGGAGGCTGGAGCCTATCTCAGCCAATACTAGGCGAAGGCAGGGCTTGAAAGGCCATTGCAGGGCAAACACACACAAAGCCATTCACACTCATACCGAGGGGAAACCCGCCAGTTGGCCTAAGTGCATGTCTTTGGACTGTTGGAGGAAACCGAAGTACCTGGAGAAAATCCACAAAAGGCAGGAGATCACAGGGCCTTCTTGCTGTGAGGTGGACGTACAAACCACTATGCCACTGTGCCACCCTCTCAAAATATATAATATTCAAATTTGGATTTCAGTTGTAACGATGGCAGATGCTTTAATCCCACAGACTACACAAAAATCTCAACAGCCTTGGAAGTTCATCATGTTAAATAATTAAATAATTACAAAATGTATAGGATAGAACATATCTTTTGGTGGATACTACACAGTGATAGCACAATTTAATTGATTCGCTGTCTCGGCCTCATAGAAATTATCCTGAGTGGATAAAACTTGATTCAAAACGGTGGAGAGAAAAGGTTTTTCACTGTCACTGATTCACGAAACAGGATCTGTAGACCTACAGGTCTTATAATAATGTTTTTTAAATTTGATATACTATATTAATCCCATAAGGGAAATTTGGCTCTACGTTTAACCTGTCCAAAGTGAGCACAAACATGTAAACAGTGAGGACAGACACACACACACACACACACACACACACACACACACACACACACACACTTGGAGCAGTGGGAAGCCACACAACGGTGCAAGGACGGTCAAGGGCACTTCAGCCGTGAAGGTGAAGGTGGATGAAGGAGAGGTGCTGCTCACTTCCCCTGCCGCCACACATTTTTCCTGCCAGTTTGGGAACCAGCGACCTTTCGTTCCCAAAGCCGCTTCTCTTACCAACTTCCCACGACTTCCCCTAGAAGAAGAAGAACCATTCGTCTTAGCAGGCAGCAGGTGCCGTAGTGAATAGCATGTCTGCCTCACAGCAGTATGGTCATAGGTTCGAGTCCTGTTTGGCGTTTGGACGTTTACTTCGTACTTGCGTGAGTTTCCTCCGGATACTCCGGGTTTTCTTCCACAGTCCGAAGGCCTGCACAGGAGGCAAACTGGCTGTTCCGAATTACCCCTAGGTGTGAGTGTGAGACTGGGTGTGAACGGTTGTGTGTGGGTTGCCCTGCAATGGTCTGGTGAGCCGGTTGGGGCTCACGCCGTTCGGACCCCGCCTTCGCCCAGTGTCGGCTGAATAGCAGGTTTGGGACCTAAAGGTTGCTGGTTCGATTACCGAACCAGCAGGAAGAAAGGGTGGCAGCGGAGGGTAGTGAGCTTCCCCTCCATCTTCATGGCTTCATGGCACCGCAGTGTGTGGCAGCCCGCTGCTCCAAGTGTGTGTGTGTGTGTGTGTGTGTGTGTGTGTTTACTGTTTACATGTGCGTGCTCACTTTGCATGGGTTAAATGCATAGGGATTAATGCAGTATATTAAAAAAATGCCTGAGCACACATAAGGAAACTGATTTGTTATAAAGAATCGTTGTGTGTGTGTGTGTGTGTGTGTGTGTGTGTGTGAAAGAGAGAGAGAGAAAACCCATTCAGTAACGCACAAGACTGAAACGTGGGTTCGAGGGAAGCGCTGAAACGGCGGATCTGGCAACCCGGCAAGCAGTCCACCTCGGTGTCTGTTTTGTATGCGCGAGCGCTCCGGTGTCCCGCTGGAAGAAAAGAGCGGAGCGACTAAAGCGCCCGAGCGGCGGCGAGCAGCGAGATCCGAGGGAATAAGAGTCGGGGGTTGTGCGCGGGTGTTTTTTTCCCGGTAAACAGATAACGACGGATATGTTTTCCGGACTCATGTTTTTAAACCATCGGATCCGGATCATACAGAGACCCGGAGTGAGTGAGAGGTAGAAGAGGAAAAGAAGAGAAGAAGAAGAAAGAAGGAGTAAAAGCGTCGGGGATTTCATATGAGGTCGGAAAGGAAGAGAAAATAGGGGGGTATGTAGAAACAACGGGGTTGTACCGCCTGGTGTAGGTCGCGGGGGAAGTTCTTCATCGGTGTGATGCGGGTTTTATTCTAAGAGCGACTCGAGCGCCTGTATTTCCCCTGTTGTGTTGTTTAACGCACATCTGCAGACCTGAAAGCAACACACTGCTCTGTTTAAAGGCTTAAAAACTAGATGTATTTCCTTTCTTCTGGTCCCAGACATCATCCTGTGCTCCCAGTACCCCCCATTCCACCCAGGAGACCCCCAGTCCAGTGAACTTTACTCTCTAAACCAAGGATCGAGGGTTTTTTTGTGAGAAGTCGCCACGATTATCGAACTATCGATACACCGCGATCTAAGACCGGACGATATCATATCACTATCGTGACACATGACGTCAACACAGCGCACGCGATTACAAACTGATGCATCTGGAAGCAACGTATTTCACTCTGATCATTATTTAAACAGTGCGCTGGTGTATTTGTTCGCACGTCCGCCTCATAGCATGAATCCAAAAGTCCGATGAGCGGGTTCCTGTGCGGAGCTTGCGTGGGCTTCCTTGGGGGCACCCTGGTTTCCTCCTACATTAGGCTGTTGAGCTGTTCCAAATCGCTTCTAGATGTGACTGCGAGCGGGAATGGTTCTGCGTTTGTCAGCCGCTGCCGGTGTCGGTCGAGATAGGCTCCAGCCTCCGCGCAGCCTTAGGAGCATGAAGTGGTTTGGAAAATGAACGAATGCTCATTCTGAGCCCTGTATTCCACTGGCGACTCAGCAGGTATTGGCTCCAGCTCCCTGGAGACCCTAAAGGATAATGGGTGTAGATGATGGATGGATGGATGGGCGGATGGTTAAATAGAGGGATGTTTTATCTTGGAAACCTTTCACAATATGATACATAAGGATGCATATCGTGTAGTCTTTTAGTATCATGATATATGATATTTTTTGTCATATTGCCCAGCCCTGGTGCAAGCAATAAGAAGTGAACCAGGCTTTGAAGGACGTTGTTAGGCTGTTACACCTTTATTACACATCTCGTTGCACATTACATCCACTTACACACCTTTTTTTGCCATGTGATTGGACCGGTGCTTTGCTCTGGGATATCAGTGTATCAGTAAGCAAGTACGGAGCACTTATCTGTAGTATTGTACAGTATCTGTAGTATTGTACAGTATCTGTAGTATTGTACAGTATCTGTAGTATTGTACAGTATCTGTAGTATTGGTGTTACTCCTACTAGGGTCACGGGTAGGCTGGCGCCTGTCTCAGTCGACTGGGCGAAGGTGGGGTACACCCTTTTTTTTTTTTTTTGCCAGACCATTGCAGGGCCATCACTACACCTAGGGGCATTTTGGAACAGCCAGTTAGCCTAATGTGCATGTCTTACGACTGTGGGAGGAAACCAGACTACCCAGATGAAACACACACCAGTATGGGGTGCACACCAGTATGGGGCACACCAGTATGGGGCAACCTCCACACAGAAACACCCTCATCAGGCCTAGGACTCGAACCCAGGACCTTGTTGCTGTGAGGTGGATGTGCTGACCTCTACGCCACCATGCCGCCTTGTACTGATCCAGTGAACCAGAATAGTGTATTGGGGTACTGATGTATCAGAGCATCCATAGTATTAATACGAGGATTAGTGTTATTGTATTTTCGGAAGGTGGTGCTAACATACTGATCCTGTGTATAAGGGTACACCAAATGTTCATGTATTAAAGAGTGTCTGGAATACCCATGTATCATAACATTGTCCTATTGATCCTACTTCTATATACCAGAGTATCTTATATTGACAAATTAGTGAGTAAATTTGTTTTTGTAATCAGCGTATTCAGATATCCAAGGTATTACTGGGGTGTAGTGTTGAGATATTGATCCAATTGATGACCCAGTTGGTGAATCAGAGTGCGAGTGGCATCGAGTGGCATTGATGTGTGATAATATTAATGCATTGAATCAGTATTTTATTAGCCTACAACCTTTAGACTGGGGAATTTTTGGTACATATACATTTGTTTTTAGAAGGAAAACAAATGCTTAAACACCGCTCCACAAGCTAGCTCGCTAAATGTCTAGGTTGTTTTCCATTATGCTTACCATTTTGCTCCAGTATTGCTATTACAGTATTACAGTATCGATGTGGTGTTATAACTAGCTAACATGTTTTAGGACAAAATACTGAATATTGCATGAGAATTGTGTATGAAATATAGCTAGTATCGCTAGTGTAGCTCATGTGAGTAACACGTTAGCTAGCAGTTTGAAAAGCACAATGGGTAAACATGTTTTTATTACGTTATTCTAAAATGTATGATGGATTAAGGCGCAGGCTAATGTACTGCACAGTGTAAATCTTATTTAGGCTACATTCTGTATCAGTTTTGGTGACGATGCTAAATCTTTCTACATTTTTATCATTATATTTTTTGTTTTTTTGTTTTTTCAGAAAGAAAAGCAACAGGGAACTGACACATGGGATGGACAAGATCAACCCTCCAGGACCTGGATATTAGACATCTACAATAACACGATAATAAATGTAAAAAAAAATAATAAAATACCCAACATGCAACACAAATGGGAAATTTGGAACATTTTTGCACCATAGGCTGAACCTGTACCAACCTGCCATGTTTTGAGCCATTTAACGTGATTTAGTATTTTTTTTTTCTTTTTAAAGCTGCAACATCACTGAACAACCCAATGCGTCCGTGAAGCGCGCATGTGTGGCGCAATGGGTTGGTGTGTGCGTAGCTAGCCATAAATCCGTTACCATGGCGCAGACGAGTTTACTGCAGGGAAAGCGTTTCTACTGCCGAGAGTGGGTTTTCCACAAGATCCAACACTGCCTCCAGGAGAAAACCGGCACTTCCTGTGGCTCAGGTAGGGAAGGTCCACCCACTTCAGGAGGCGGCGCTTCATCGGGTGCAGGGAAATCAGGATCATGGGGCGTTTTGATGGTTGGTGGGCCAGGAAGCGGCAAAACAGCACTTTGCACGGAGCTGCTGTGGCCGAGCTCGCAGCACGGCGCCAGTCATCGCAGTTTAAGTCAATTTTGCTTGGCGTTTCATTTCTGCCGTGCCGACGATTCTGACACGGTGTGCGTAAGCGGCTTCGTACGAGGCCTGGTAACACAGATCTGCAGAAGTGGCCTCGTACCGCAGTACGAGGACAAAATTCGTGACCCTGCCATCCAGAACGCTCTGAAGCCTGGAGAGTGTGAGAGGAACCCGAGTGAGGTGTTTAAAAGGTGAGTAACGATGCTTGCGTATGCTGTGATTATTCAGCAAGTTTTGATTATGAAAAGAAAAAAGAAACTAGATCCTCCTGAAAAATATAAACATAAAAAAGGTACCCTTATAATACTGGTACGGGAAGTGACCAATCAAGTGAGGGTGTGGTTCCACGCTTGGGAAATGTGACGGAGATGAAAGTGGCATGAAAAATATGAACAATTATAAAAACATCATTTTACATCCCATCATACTCCTCTTATAAAGCAAGTGGCCACGTAGGTGTTGCTATCTAATTGTAAGGGAGTCGACATGAATAAGCTGATTGTCAGTCAGAAAAACACAGTGCAGCCTTAATGATGCTGAAGTCTGTGTCCAGAAAATTATCCGAAACTACCGTCGATCCTATAACATCCTAATAATTAATGCGGGCAGTGAATCTAAGACGTAACTCTGGGTTTATAATGGGGCCATGACGTCTATGATCTCCACCATTTAAAAGGCATGGAGCACCATTATTTATGAGTGTGCTTGGAGCACGATTGGGGTATAAAAAGGAGGCAGGGGGCATCCAAGAGATGAAAATTAAAGGAGTCGTGTTTCCAAGTTCGTCAGGAACCCCTGTGATGGTGCATCAAGGTCTGTTACGCTCTGTTAAGCTCTACTACGCACTTCTACGATTCCCGCGTTCTATTGTGAAATAATCGTGTCAAAATTTTTGCCAGTTACAGTCATCGCAAATCCATATTCCCTCAAGATCGTCACGATTCCACCATGCTCCATCAAGATCATCACGATTCCACCAAGCTCCATCAAGATCATCTCGAATCCATCAAGTTCCCTCAAGATCATCACGATTCCACCAAGTTCCATCAAGATCATCTCGAATCCATCAAGTTCCCTCAAGATCATCACGATTCCACCAAGTTCATTCAAGATCATCTCGAATCCATCAAGTTCCCTCAAGATCATCACGATTCCACCAAGCTCTATCAAGATCATCTCGAATCCATCAAGTTCCCTCAAGATCATCACGATTCCACCAAGTTCCATCAAGATCATCTCGAATCCATCAAGTTCCCTCAAGATCATCATGATTCCACCGAGTTCCATCAAGATCATCTCGAATCCATCAAGTTCCCTCAAGATCATCATGATTCCACCAAGTTCCCTCAAGATCATCACGAGTCCACCAAGTTCCCTCAAGATCATCAACTCTAATCCACCAAGTTCCCTCAAAACCATCACGAATCCACCAAGTTCCCTCAAGATCATCACGATTCCACCAAGTTCCCTCAAGATCATCAACTCTAATCCACCAAGTTCCCTCAAGACCATCACGAATCCACCAAGTTCCCTCAAGATCATCACGATTCCACCAAGTTCCCTCAAGATCATCACGATTCCACTACGTTCTCTAAGGATCATCATGATTCAGAACAAATTCTCTCAGGATCATCACGATTCCATCAAGTTCCCTCAAGATCATGACGATTCGATCCCACGACCCCACCCCCACCCCCACCCCCGCTCATCACGATTCTCTCAAATCATAGATAAATGAGGACCTTGTGGCCGCAGTGTAAACCCAGGGAAAGACATAACTAGCATTGCCTGTTCACACGCGGTATCTGGAAGGATTCATGCCAACAAGATTTTAAAAAATGTAAAAAAAAAATTTAAAAAATAAAAAAAATTTAACTTTGCTATATAATGTTCTGTTTAATAGTTAGCTTTGTTAGCTAGGGGCTAACGCTTAACAGTGACATGATGAGATACCCCTCAACATAACTCAGCTCTCTCAAGCCTGGCAGGCCGTAGAGACGCTAAACTCAACTGAACTCATTATAGCTAATGTTATGCTTCATCTCATTACATAATAAACTCGCAATTTAGTATGTGTGAGCTCGTGCAGTGTATCGGGTAAATATATATATATATATATATATATACACCTGAGCTTAGATCAGGAGTCCGGCTATGCCAGCTGACCTGGTCTGGACTGTTTGAACACACACACACACACACACACACACACACACACACACACAAAGAGCTCGCATGACTTGTTTTGGAGCAGTGGGTCAGCTGGAGTACCTCAGACTGGAATGTGGTACAGAAAGCATGCATGCACACACGCACACACACACACACACACCTCTTTGTCCGAGCATATGGTGTCACTTAACGCACACAGGCTTTCACAGGAGGGGATAGTAGAGTAAATGGTCAACAGGGTTATTGATTCATCTGGCACTTTGCCAAAAACACGGTCATTTAAATGTCCAAAAGAAAACGTGCCCACTGTCCGGGCTTCACGTGCAACCCAGAGTCTTGGAAAAGTTGCGCCGTGCTTGTACTTCGAGTTGTTATATACAATATAATACCATATCTGCTGGTTGTTGAGTTCTTGATTCGGATTGGTCAGAAGTTGGTCATTCGTTTTGGTCGTGCAGTGTTCCGTAGTGGAGGAGAGAGGCAGCATGTTTAGGGTGCACCTGTATTCCTGAGGTATCATTTTAGCATAAGTACTTAGTTTGATCGAATGAAGGACTAGTATATGTACTACCTCAAAGTGGGACATAGGGGCAGGGCAGGGCAGGGTGGGGGGCGTGGAGTCCTGTGGCTGAGGAAATCACCTTATGTAAATACTAAAAAAGAAGCATGTACATCTATCCATCCATTAATCCATCCATCTATATATATATATATATATATATATAGAGAGAGAGAGAGAGAGAGAGAGAGAGAGAGAGAGATGTAGTGGTTTGCATGTCTGCCTCACAGCAGGGAGGTTCTGGGTTCAAGTCGTGGGATCGGATATTTCTTTGTGGAGTTTGCATGTTCTCCCTGTGCTTGTGTGGGTTTCTTCTGGGTACTCCAGTTTCCTCCCACAGTCCAAAATCAGGTACATTAGTCTAATTGGCTGTTCGAAATCGCTGCTAGGTTGGTTGCATGGCTGTGTGTGTGGGTGAGTGTGAGTGTTGGTCCTATAATGGTCTGGCAACCATTGTACCCCCCCGTCACCAAGTGTTGGCTGAGATAGGCTCTTGCCTCCCTGCAGCCCTGCTAGATATTAAGCAGTTTGGCGAATTGTTGCTATCAGCTGTTGCTGTCAGTTTGCTGGTTTGTTTGTGTTTGTTTTGCTGACCAGGGAATGATCTTGTCTGATGAAAATTCTAAATAAAACAATAAAAATATCGATATAGTAAAAACATTATTCCACTCAATCTCGTTGCATATGGCTGATAGCCTACTCGGGGTTAAGCGCCTCGTCAACCAAGGATTCACTTTCATGGACTTGCTGTTAAATATGTACACACCATATACTGTGTACTGTGTATCATGAGCTACAGTACACTCACATCATGTAGGTTTAGGTGCGTAGTCTTGGTTTTTCACGTTGCAGTGACGCTATCCTTCTCTGAAGCTAATTTTAAACACGCTGTCCTGTCGAGTTATGAGATGAGACAACAGCCTCCTAATTTGGGATTCCCCTACTTTGAAATTGCCCTGTCTACGTCACGGATGTCTGTTAGAGCGTTACATCAGCCCACATTGATTGCTAGACGAACGAGCAGAAGGAAATGTTTTCACTATGCCTCATGTCGGCTCCACCCTCTTCGGCTTGACTTTCTCAAGTGAGCAGTGAAGTAGTGGGGAAGCAGGCTCGGCCGTGTCTTCGGCGCTGGTGTGGTTCTGGATCTAATGCTGTTTGTTAGCTTTGTAATCAGACTCATGTGTGCGCTGATGGTCATAATACGCTTGATTGGGGTTGGTTGGTGCAGATGGTTATAACGGTGGACACACTCCAGCTGTTCACGATTCTTTGTTGGACACAGGCAGTGTGTGTAGGCATTGCATGCTTATGTGTGTGTGTGTGTAAGAGTTAGTAATTCATGTGTTAAACAGTAGTCTTTTCCCCTCTGTTAGACCCCCATAAATTAGATCTGATGTCGTCTGTGAAACTCAGCAAAGGTCCAAAAGTCTAAATGAACCACTGTTTTATGCTCCATTAATCTTCCCTAATGACTTAAGTGTGTGTTTTTATCAACACTGAGCAGCGAGTCAGAATGTGCAGAGAACCAGATCACCAAAATGGAAAATTAATGGACGAGGAAATATATAATACTAAGCAAAATACAAAAAAGCACCAAATTAATACATCTACTGTGTACCATATACTGTTTATATATATATATATATATGGTGGCGCAGTGGTTAGCATGTCCGCCTCACAGCAAGAAGGTCCTGGGTTCGATTCCCGGTCTCGGGCGTTTTTGTATGGAGTTTGCATGTTCTTCTCATGCTTACATCGGTTTCCTCCTACAGTCCAAAAACATACAGAGTGGGCTAATTGACTGTTCCTAATGGCCCCTCGGTGTGAAAGTGAGTGTAAATGGGTGTGTGTGTGTGTGTTAGCCCTGCGATGGCCTGGAAAGCTGTACAGGGTGTACCCAGTCTTCGCCCAGAGTCAGCTGAGGTGGGCGCCAGCCTACCCACGGCCCTAATTAGGATTAAGCAGCTTAGAAAATGAATGAATGTTGTTATATAAGAATCTAATTAATATTATATATATATATATATATATGGTTTTTTTTGTATATTTATTATTATTTATCTCATCATTTTTTTTTATTTAATTTTATTGTTATCCAATAGTTTTATTTAATTATTTCCCCCCACTTTTTCATCTGCAGACCCCAAATCCCCAAAGACCCCAAATTCTTTTTATTTTCAAATTATTTTAGTCCCATTTTAATGAATGAAATTTCAACATTAAAGTCATTCTGCTCGGTCACTAAACTTCAAGCCATAAAGGCAACTCACAAACTTAGACAAACTCATTCAGCACATCCACGACATCAGTTATGACCTTCGCTCTGCCCTTTCTTGGTTTTTTTTTTGTCCTTTTTTCTCCTTTTCACTTCAGTGAATAAAATGAAGACAGTTCTAAAATCAAGGTCATCTTGCGTGGTGACGTTTCTCAGCAGAACGCTACCAAACTGTTCCATTTTTACAGCTCTGACCGACACCCAACACAGACCTCCATCCGTGATAAGCTATAGACATCAGGGACTTAGTAGGGTAAACTAGGGTTGCAGGAAGGTTGGTGACTATCTCAGCCAACACTCAACACCCTGAACAGCTTGCCAGACCACTGCAGGGCCAACACACAAACATCCATTCACACTTACATCCACAACTAATTACAATCTGGAACAGCCACTTAACCTAATGTGCATGTCTTTGGACTGATGGAGGAAACCGGAGTACCCAGAGGAATCCTACACAAGCATGGGGAGAACATGCAAACTCCACAAAGAAACACCCGAGGCCAGGATTCAAACCTAGGACCTTCTTGCCGTGGGGCGAACGTGCTAACTGCCACACCACCGTGCCACCTGGAGAGCAACGGCAAGAAGGTCCTAGGTTCGATTCCTGGCCTCAGGTGTTTCTATGTGTTTCTATGGATGAATTCCATGTCATTTCAGTGTAATATTTTATTTAGCTGTTACCATCTAAACGAAATATTACACTGAAATGACATGGAATTGAAATCTCAACATTTTTAAGACACTTGGAGTAACCTGAAGTTAAACTCATTCTTGCTCGTGCACGTGGAGTTTTTGACCCTACTGTAATTGGGGTTGCTGGTATTTGGTCTGAGTGTGTGTGCATGTGTTTTATTAGACATCCTGTCTGCTCCTCTGTCCTTGAACCAAACGGCTCCTGATAAAACCATCTGCCAGCTGGTACAGTTCATCCCAACACAAGCTTGACTACACTGTTCACCTCACTCTAGTTAAACATCTACAGCTGTCCGACGAAATCACAAGCTCCCCAAGTGAGATAATAATTCAAGGGTCAACTGTGACCTCCGAAAAACTTATAAAGAGATCAGCACTGGTCTTCGCTGCTAATTAGCTACCAATTTGTGAATTAAGCAAACAGTTGGTTACCAGACAGGGTTAATATAGTTGGCAGAAACTAACACTACTATAAGACAAGCTGAAAAAGTATTTTGGTATCTGGAATAAAAAGGAAAAAGATCCATTTAACAAATAAATGACAATAATACTTATAATAAAACATTTCATTAACTTAACTGACATTAATAGGATTCTGAATTCATCACTCATTCACTCACTCATCTACTTAACCACTTATTCTAGGGTTGTGGGCAGGCCTGCGCCTATCTCAGCCAACACTGGGCGAAGGCTGGGTACACCCTGAACAGCTCACCAGACCATAGCAGGGCCAGCACACACATCCAACTATTCACACGCCCACTAACACCCTTCGGCAATTTGGACCAGCCTGTTAGCCTAATGTACACATCTTTGGATTGTGGGAGGAAACCGGACTACCCAGAGGAAACCCACACAAAGCACGGGATCGAACACGCAAACTCCGCACAGAGATGCCCGACTCAACGCCAGGACTTTCTTGCTGTGAGGCGGATGTGCAATCCACGTCGCCACCGTACCGCCCGATTCCAAATTCGTTCGAGTGAATATAATATAAGAGAAATGTATCTAACGGTTAATCTTCTTAGAAGTAATTCTCTGTCAACAGTTAAGTTCCGCGGGACGCTATAAACACCAGCTGTGATCATCTTCAAAGTCCACTGTGCGGGATTTAAATGGTTTATTTGCACTTTCTGCGTGTGTTAGCTTCGAAGCGAACAGACAAATAACAACGCATGTTCAAAGTCTCGGCCATGTTTTTCAAACAGCAGCAGGGCTTTGTTTTGGTTCATTGTGAGCTGTCTCAAAGTGTTTAGTCTGCTGTGGTAATGTTTGGTTTCACAACTTTACTACATTGAACGTTGTCTCTCTCACTCTGACTCTCACTCTCACTCCTTCTCTCACCCACATGAGAGAGATAAGGGTTGTGTTTTACTAACATGACTGATTAGCTGAATATTATTACTCCAGTAATTACCAAGTTTTTCACTGTTATTGCTTAAAAGAGAGGTTTTCGAAGCATCTGTGCAGCAAACGCGTGTGTTTCTGTCCAGATACGACACCTTTTATGGTCGACTTCCTTCAGCGGGATACATTTACACGCAAGGATTTTTCGTCACTCAATGAACTCATTTCGATCACAGGATCCAGCAGAAATGTTACTTTTTTCACTCTATACTCTGTCGGCAGGCTGGTTTAGAAGCGTAGATTCATTGTGTGCGTTATAGGATGATGTTATAGTGCTCGTAATGTTATTAATATCTCGGGCTTGAGTGATAATCGTTTTCCCATTATATCACGACATTTATAAGTCTAATCTTTCATAGCATGTTGATTTACGTGCTAAAACACCAGTTCTGACAGAATTTTTCACTTATAACACAAATAACAGGTTTTTATATTCAGTTGAATGATGTAGGCTATTGTTTACAATATAGTAATATTATTAATATAACAGTATAGTTCACAAGTTTATATCTGATTTGTTAGTTTAATATCTGGATACTGCTATTTTAGCCGGCATCTTGCCTTCTTAGAATTGACACGTCTACATCATATTCTTGTGATTTTGCACTCTCGCCACAAATGGCGGCCTTTAAACACAAGCTAATGCAAACAATCGAACGCATTTTAGCAGATTACTTTTTTGTAAAAGTAATGATTATGAAAATATTCATATCGTCAGTGTTATAGATGCGTTTGGAAGGCTTTCCCTTCTTTCCTCTTTAAAATTGTTTTGCTTTCTTGTTACTTTTCCAGTGTACTAATGCTGACACTGCTGATGCTTCTAATTGCTCTTAACATTAAAAAACAGTAACACTAACAGAAGAAGCCACGATCGAAAAACTTTGAGGTCTGATTGAACTTTTACTTGACATTTGGCTTTGATTGGAAGAAACGAAGTGCTCAGACCACAGAAAAATTCCCGGCTGTTCCACTGTACTCAGTGAGAAGGTTATCGGCACTGTTGCAGACGGCCTGATCAACAGAAAAGGGATTATGTCTGATGATGACAAATATGTTTGACAAACCGATGATTTTAGTCTCACATTAATTGTCTCTGTTTGGTACTCGTGGTACCTCTGCATGACAGTTTAAACGAATTCAGCACCGGAAGCGATGATTAGGGACTTGTGTTGTTTGTGAGTAGCAGTGCTGAGTTTGTTGTGTAATATTATTGAAGGATGACCTGGGTAGGTGTATGAACAAGTAATCATGTCTGTGTGTGTGTCTGTGTGTGTGTGTGTGTGTGTGTGTGTGTGTGTGTGTGTGTGTGTGTGTGTGTGTGTGTGT
>JAQMYF010000005.1:4495249-4502749 GCA_030014195.1 Neosilurus mollespiculum | reverse complement strand
TATGTTGTTTCTATAGTAACTACCAGAAGAGAGACCTACTTATTGACTGTACTGTGAAAGTTCTACATCATCCAAGCTTAATAACTCACCTGATGTAGCTGGTCACGGGCATCTGTGAGGCCAAGTATGCAGAAGTAGGTGGATAGCACTTTATACGTAGTGACGCTTGGTCAAAGTGCTAGCTGTAATGTGATAGGGTGACCTGAATGATGGGTGGAAATTATGCGAATTAAAGGACATTGGAGAAAATTCCTTGTTTTGTTTGTTTGTTTCACAAACGGTGACGCTTTTCTGGAATGAGCCTCCAGTGTTAGTGCCTTGATTTTCTGTAATATGACAAGCTGCATATATGTACATTGATGCATGTAATCATTTATTTATAATGTTTATTGTTTATCTAGCATGTATAGAATGAGGTTCCAGTGTAAGTCAGACTCTGGTGATTGGACAGCTGTTTGCAGCTGCTGTAACTGAAGTGATAACTGGGAAGAAGAAAGACTTTATGATGTTTAGGATGTTTTAGGATGTTCTGAATGAGTAAAAATGTACCAAAAATTATATTAGAGTAACAGTAGCAGCTGGAGAACGCAAACCCTCGCCAAGCCGAACAAATAACAAAAAGCATACCTCACCCGGTGCTGGGCCTGGATCCAGAATTTGATCTTGATCATCTCCGAAATTTTAAGGGGTCCTCCTTGTCCAAAGTCCCACCTCTGGTAGAAATGTCATGAAAATCTGCAGATAACTTTTTGTAGAATGCTGTTAACAAATAAAGGCACAAGCAGAAGGTACAAAATAACCTCCTTGGCAGAGGCAATAAAACATTTCAGGATGGTGTTACTGTTCACTTCCTAACGTATTGCTGAGTCATTGATGACTGTGTACTTATTTGACACTAAGCAAGTAAGCAAATATTTATATGTTTGTTTGTTTTTTTATTTATTTATTAATGGTAGAAGATTTGTGGTGGCGGACAGCATGAATAATTTTGCATTTTTTTAAAATTATTATTATTATTTGTATCCAGGAAAAAATAGTTTTAAAAAGTTTCTTCCCGGAGTTTGTATTGAACCACATTATTTTCAGAATTTTCACCCTTATGTTCCATATTAAACTAGTGAGGGACTGTAAGAGAACCCTAACCCTGAGGTGGATTTAATTAATATATGAGTTGTTGCCTCAGTAATGCTGCCATACTCGTTGACTGTAAGCCTGTGGTCTTATGGTGGGCATGCCAGCACCCGTCCTTAATAGCAGGTTATCAGATATGCCGTAATTGTGACTGGCATGGAATAAAAGTGTATTGGCATGAGATTAAGCACACCAGGGTGTCAAGGAGAAGGTGATGTTTTAAGCTTCTCTCGCCTTCTCGTATTAGGGTGAATAAATTCGTAGGTGTATGTTGAGCTGCAGACGTACTGCTGGCACGTACACACACGCAAGAGACCGGTCGGATTCGAACAAAAATGGAAACAGCAGGGAACACGATTACTGCATGATCGATGATGATACGGAAGTGATTTACGTGCTCGGGCAAATCAGAAACTCCATATGGTTCGTGCTGATAAAAACTACTTCGACATGATTTGTTGGGCCGAAATAGAGAAAACCTTTTGCACGCGCACACACAGACACACAAAGGGCTTTTATTAAAGGGATTTAGCGTTTAAGCCGAGCACAAAACCTGTGCAGAAACAAGTGATTAAGCAAAGTGTTTGTCTCGCACTGCTAAGCAAATCCCAGACACTGCCAGGTTTAGGTGAATTAGTATGTGGTACAGTGTTTGCTGTGCTCATGTGAAGAGATTAAGCAGACATATTGGTTATGGCATGAGACAGAGTTTCATATGATGCAGTCTTGGTGTGATGGTGTGTGTATGTGTGTGTGTGTTTGTTGTAGAAGCATATGCATGTATCAGCAATAGTATAAACAGGATTTCTTAAAGCAGGACATTCCAAGAGGTGCTGATATTTATGGTTCTGCTGGAGAATTTTTAAAAGTAATATGACTGATATGTGTAGAATTTTGGTTATTGCAAATTACCGTAAATTCTGTAAACAACAGTAGAATTGTGCCTATTGCAAATTACCGCAAATTCTGTAAACAAGAGTAGAATTTTGGTTTTTGCAAATTACCGTAAATTCTGTAAACAACAGTAAAATTTTGGTTATTGCAAATTACCATAAATTCTGTAAACAACAGTTGAATTGTGGCTGTTGCATATTACCACATATTCTGTAAACAACAGTAGAATTTTGGTTATTGTAAATTACCATAAATTCTGTAAACAACAGTAGAATTGTGGCTGTTGCATATTACCACATATTCTGTAAACAACAGTAGAATTTTGGTTATTGCAAATTACCGTAAATTCTGTAAACAACAGTAGAATTTTGGCTATTGCAAATTACCGTATATTCTTTAAACAACAGTAGAATTTTGGTTATTGCAAATTACATATATTCTTTAAACAACAGTAGAATTGTGGCTGTTGCATATTACCACATATTCTGTAAACAACAGTAGAATTTTGGTTATTGTAAATTACCATAAATTCTGTAAACAACAGTAGAATTGTGGCTGTTGCATATTACCACATATTCTGTAAACAACAGTAGAATTTTGGTTATTGCAAATTACCGTAAATTCTGTAAACAACAGTAGAATTTTGGCTATTGCAAATTACCGTATATTCTTTAAACAACAGTAGAATTTTGGTTATTGCAAATTACATATATTCTTTAAACAACAGTAGAATTTTGGATATTGCAAATTACCATATATTCTTTAAAAAACGGTAGAATTTTGGTTATTGTAAATTCTGTAAACAACTGTAGAATTGTGGCTATTGCAAATTAATCCAAATTGTGTAAACAACAGTAGAATTGTGGTTATTGTAAAGTAGCATAAGTCTCCAGTCAGGTAAAGACAATTCACACTCAGGATTTGAAAGACATGCATTTGCTTATGATAGGATTACTTTCAGTTACTTTGACCTGTAAATTCATGAGCCTTGGTCTTGTAAGCCAATAGAAAACAAGTAGGCGGGACTGTTGGTTGAAAAAACGAAGGCTATACTTATTAATAAGTCGTGCTCATATCTGACTTTGCCTGAAAAAATACAACTGGCAAAAACATCAAGTAGCTTAAGTAGCCGCCTGCTAGGCTTTTCTTGTTAGCAATGTTAGCATCTCTGCGTTCGTTTGATGACATTGGATATAATCACTGGGAAACCAGAAGGAAACTATGAAGTCAAAGAAGTAGACAAGAAAGGCTTTAAATTCGACACCAGATTAGTTAGTTAATGTTTATGAATGTTAGCCTGCTAATCGCACAAGAAAAGTAACTGGTCCCGCCTCCAGGAGAGACTGACAGCTGGAATAAAACTGCCTAGGGAATGACGTTGCAAAGAAATGTATACATGAGAAAATATAGAATATGGGATTAATATAATAAACTGATGTTGAAAGAGGTGTGTGTGTGTGTGTGTGTGTGTGTGTGTGTGTGTGTGTGTGTGTGTGTGTGAGAGAGAGATGTGTGAAAAATTTCTCAGCAGGAGAATTTGACAGAATTTGTGGTTATGTGAACAAATCTGTCCCATTTCACTGCGCTTGCATCAGCAAGAGTAAAAAAAGAAAGAAAGAAAGGAATGTCTCAATATTTTTACAATCTTGTTTTCACGCACACGCACGCACGCACACACACACACACACACACACACACACACACACACACACGCTCTCTCTTTCTAAGCCCCTCTGTCTGTCTTTGTTTTCATCACTGTCTCTCTCTGTCTATTTCTTTCTCAATCCTTGTCATCGTTAACGTCTTTCTCTGTCTCTCTCTTTCAGTCCGTTTGTCTCTGTCTGTCTTCTCTCTTTTCATAAGTATCTCTCAGTGTTTTTCTTTTCCTTTTCTACTTCAAGCATACTGGATTCTCTCTCGCTCTTTCTGTCTCCCTCTCTCAGACTGAAATAAGCTTGTTATCTAAAACCTTTAAATATTCTGCATGCTCTACATATTCATTGTGACAAAAAAGGCTGAATGCTAAAAGATAATTGTTTTTATAATTGTTGCCATGGTTGCAGTGTGAGGATTGATTAAGAACCGAAATGCTGATTAGCTAAAGTTATAGCTGTATTCCGACTGCGACGATGCATTGACCACTGCAGCGTCATTGCACAAAATAAATGGGTCCTAATGGAAATGTTTTTCTTTGTTAAATAGCAGCGCATTTATAGATGTTTACATTTCTCAGATTATAACGTGGGAAGCACAGTGGCGTGGGCAGCACTGTAGCGTAGTGGTTAGCATGTCCGCCTCGCAGCAGTAAGGTCCTGGGTTTGAGTCCCGGGCTTGGCTCTGGTGTTTCTGTGTGGAGTTAGCATGTCCTCCCTGTGCTTGCATTGGTTTACTCTGGGTACTCCAGTTTCCTCCCAGAATCCAAAGACATGCTCATTAGGCTAATTTGCTGTCCCAAAATGCTCTTAGGTATGAGTGTGAATGGTTGTGTGTGTTGCCCCTGTAATGGTCTGGCAAGCTTTCCAGGATGTACCCCACCTTCACCAGTGCCAGCCTGCCTGCGACCCTAGTAGTAGGGTTAAGCGGTTCAGCAAATGAGATGAGATTATAATGTAGAGTAGCAACATTGGCCAACAATTTTTGGCCGTCTGAAAACATTTTTATTTAATTAGGATGGACAATTTCAAGATGGAGGCAAAAAAGTATTTAATGCAGAACTTTGATAAACCTACAGTATACTGTATAAAGACGCCATTTTGGGGGTCAAACCCAAAGCCATTGACCATCAGTGTCAGTCATCATCATTTTCTTCTGCCTGGCAGTGTAGCGGCCTTGGGGCTCTTCTGCCTGGATTGCGCCACAGTCACAGGTAGCCCAATTCGTCCATCATCAAGCCTTTAGCATGGTGGGTACTCGTAGGTACAGAAGGAATTCAGTCTTGGTCCAGATGTTCTTGGACTTACTAATATCAAACAGAACTAATATATAGATTTAAGCACCGCCTAAAAGTAGGAATCCACAATACGTGTCCGAGCCTGGTTTTGCTTTTCAGTGCCTTTCTGATTTCTGCGTACATTTGTATCACCTGTCTTGTTAGTTTAATTATCCGTTCAACAAGTTCATGTTCTGACAAGCTCCTGATATCAGTGCTTGCTCCACTAAGTATTACTTACCTGCAAGTCTGTCTGCTTACCTGAGTTAGACTGTGTGTTTTATTCCGTACGAGTCTGAATGGTGGTGGTGTATGGGCCACTTTTTTTAATATATAATTTTTTTCTTTGTTTGAATTGCTGCTCATCATCATGCAAGTCAGTGATACACAACCATCAGTCAGCATCAACCCTGCGATGCGACAGCCTTATTGGGTTTCCTATGGTGGGCACACGCAGACACCGGACAACCATCCAAGCCATGTTCCATGTGTATGGTGCGTTGCTCAGGAGCTTCACTATAAATGTGTCCATTTGGTCAACAAATGGTGTTGGATGAAATTATGGATTGAGAACATGTTGGTTATTTCTGTGTCGGCTATATCCATGTAAATAAATGTGTCTAAAGTTCTTGATGTTACTGCTGGATAGATATTTTTGCATCTGGTAACATCCTTGAAATCTTGAACCAAGTACTTCTGCTTTTTATCTCTTTGCCAAATCTAAATCATCTGGTTCGGTGTTGTCAGATGAGGGAAATTAGGCATAACTTCATGCGTTCAACATCTGGATCAGTGTAGATTTCCACATCTGGTCCATTTGTTGCTGCATCTTCATCTGCCTCATCTCGGCTCCATGTCTCTGGTGGATTTGGTATCATGTCATCATGTGGCATTGAAGGCATATTTGAGATATTCTTTAAATTTCTCTCTTTTTTTGTGGTAAAGCCTCTGGTCAGGTGGTCAAACAGGAGTACTAATTTGTCATGTGACCCTTTTGTTCCTGCTGTATATCTTCTGTGTACCTCTGAGACAAGCTGTCAGGATGACTGCACATGTTGTGCAACAAACAATGGTCTGTTTTGCTCACTTGGACTGACAAACTGGTGGGCAGTTTACTATCTATCCGTCCATTAACTATACGCTTATCCATCAGGGAAGTATTGACCAGTTGACCTGATGTGCATGTCTTTGGACTGAAGGAGGAAACCAGAGTACCCAGAGGAAACCCATGCAAACACTGGGAGAACATGCAAACTCCACCCAGGGAGTTTGCTGCCAGGGTTGAACCCAGAACCTTCTTGCTGTGAGGCTGACCACTGCACAACAATGCCACCCCAGCAGGATACTAGTAGACCTAAAATATGGTTGAAAATTGGTTATATCTACAACATTGTATGTGATGTCAAAATTGTAAGGTGATTTTAGTGATCAGCAGACCAACATCCATATATATACCAATAAGTAGTTGTTGCTGTTGCTGTTGCTGTTCTTGTAAAAAAAAATGAACACCTTCTGACCAATCAGAAGCAAGAATAGTAGTGATGTGGTGCGAACTGGTTTTCTTTTTATGGTAAGCCAGTGATATTGCCTGTAATGGCGGGATCATAATCATATCCTCAGCTTTCAACCAATCAGAACACACTTCTGGGTTTAAGTTTTGTTCGAGCAGTGTGACTGAAATTTTGCTCGGCACTCAAATAAACGCAGTTCGGCTTTGTCTCCCGTCCACGTATCTGTGTGTAACAGATGCCAGAAAGGAGGAGGGAGGAACACAGAGAGTGAGAGAGGGAGATAATGTTTCTGTTTTCATTCTGGCTCTGATGGCCTTGAGATGGCTTGCTGAGAAAAACAAGGTCCATTTGGGATGCTGCCGCTTCCAAATGCGCCCCTGACATCCAAGACTGAGTTCCCTTATGGCTAACACTCACTCACACACACACACACACACACACACACACACACACACCGTCTGCTATAGTTTGTCATCTGATCAGTGTGAGGGGTGAACAGTGCCTGTGTGTAGCGCAGGATCTCAGGATCCATTTGCCTAAATGGCAGCAGGTGCTGCTGAACACACAACTCCATCTCTCATTCCAATCAGCACAGCAGCTGCTAGCAGTGTGTGTGTGTGTGTGTGTGTGTGAAAGACCCACGTTTTTTTTTTCGATTAAGGTCAGAGTAAGGTCTGCAGATATAATGCAATACAAATGAAATCAATTAAAATATTAATATGAAAATTTGACACAAATTATTGATCAAGGTATAATTTTTTTCCTTTGCTAATATTAGGGGGCGGCATGGCGGTGTAGTGGTTAGCACGTCCGCCTCACAGCAAGAAGGTTCTGGGTCCGAGTCTGTTTCTGTGTTCTGCTTATGTTGTGCTTGCATTGGCTTCCTCTGCGTACCCTGGTTTCTTCCTACAGTCCAAAGACATGCACATTAAGCTAGCTGGCTGTTCCAAGTTGCCTTTCGGTGTGTGTGTGTGTGTGTGTGTGTGTGTGTGTGTGTGTGTGTGTGTGTGTGTGTGTGTGTGTGTGTGTGTGTGT
>JAQMYF010000005.1:4478355-4493259 GCA_030014195.1 Neosilurus mollespiculum | reverse complement strand
TGTGTGTGTGTGTGTGTGTGTGTGTGTGTGTGTGTGTGTGTGTGTGTGTGTGTGTGTGTGTGTTGGCCCTGTAATGGACTTGTGAGCTGTTCGGCGTGTACCATTCTTTGCACCGAGTCAGCTGAAATAGGTTCCAGCCTCCCCTCAACCCACTTTTCGGTCACCTTCTCTTCACGATCTGTCCATTGGAGCGTGTAACATTTTGACATTATCGAAGTAAGTTTTAATAACAGGTTACTATAAACTGCTATCTATAGTATATCTGGATATCAGCTAATGTTACGACATGTTATGAGTATGAAATAAAACACGATGGGAAACGGTGGCTTGGCACGAAGCAGACATGCTGTTAGAGATACTGTTACCACCCTGAAGTTGATTCTTTCTGTACAGCACCATACCCCGAGGAGTTTCATCATTCTTACAACACAGCAATTTGCCAGCATGGTTTGCATTAATTATAATGTGAGCGCACATCGTGCTGTACTTTTGATCAGTCTTTCCTTACATGGAATGTCAAATGTGTGCGAAGCAACTTGTGATACACGTACATTACACTGAATTTGAGTTTAACTGAACTTGAGAGGAAAATTACTTATTTATGGTGCTAAATGGACAGATCATTTTGTTTGGCAAGACATCTTGGAACAAGTTGGTTCCAGTCTAGAAATTGGAAGTTGGATTATCTCAGATTTGGTGTCGTGTTCTCTCCTACTACTCACTCACTCACTTCTGCTTACCGATCTGCTTAATCGTACTCTTAAGGCTGACACTGGGCAAAGGTGGAGTACACCCTGAACAGCTCGCCAGCTCATCACAGGGCAACACACACACACACACACACACACACACACACACACACACCTAAGGACGATTTGGAACAGCCAGTCAACATGCTGTGTATGTCTTTGGACTGTGGGAGGAAACCAGAGTACCCGGAGGAAACCCACCAAGCACAGGGAGAACATGCAAACTCCACAGAGAAACAGCCCGAGCCCGGGATTCGAACCCAGGACCTTCTTTCTGGGAGGCGGACTTGCTTCTTATCTGATAGGAAATTTGAAATCTTTTCAGCTGTGTTCAAGCAGCTCTTGTATTTTTGGCTCTACGCCGTACATACATTGTAAAAAAGGGTGTGGGGGGGTGGGGGGCCTCCTCCCAAAAAAATCCACCATATCATCTATTGTTCAACATTTTTTGTATGTACATCCTGAAGCACTCAGTCCTTTACTTCATTCACTCCATCCATCTGTCCGACATCCATATCACTTATCTGTCAGGGTCGCAGGCGAAGCTGGAACCAATCCCATCATTTCACAAGTTGTCAATCATTCCTGCTAAGTCGCCAACGCATTTATGAATGACTGCGAAGGACAACCACACATGCTCGCACATACTGGGTAAAGACACCAAAGTAGGCTGTAGACTAGGTTTGTGATGACTAATTGTGAGCTTATTATGATTTGTACTTGATCTCGACCTACTGTACACCAAAGTCCAATTTCCCAGTCAACGCCATCACTTTTTGTTGTTGTTGTTTTATAATATAATAACGCCACAAAAGTGTCCATTGTTTGGTCCCAGTGTGTCCAATCTCTGAGTCAGAAGGGCTCTTTAATATAATTGCTTTTCAACACTTTTCAACAAAGTTCGGAGCGCTCCTACAGATGGCTGGCGTGGGCGTTCCCCTTTCAACATCCCCGGTGTAGGCTTCATCTCTTCAGAACCGACCACACGTACCACAAGTAAGCTGATGTCATGAAAAGCCCGGAGCGATTCGAGTATAATTACAGCATCGCACCGTCTTCTCCTGGTAGGTGGTGTTTTGATGATTCAGATCTGAGGAGGATGAACATGGTAGGATGAGTCGCGCTTTTGTCCTCCTCGTCCCTGACCATGTGAGTCAGACACAGTGTTTTGGTTTCACCTGTCTTGGTGTGTTTGATCGCGTTAGTCAGCCGCGTCTTCAGGTGTGTGAACACAACAGGACTTTTTCTTTCCGTGGCATTTTTATAGCCGTTTTTAGCCAACATCGTATTACAAGGGTGATGGCGCGCACATCTGGGCTTCACATTATTCCGGATATATTTCCAGTTTATCAGGTCATTAACACATTGTCCATGCGAACAACAGTATTAAGATTCTTGCGCGCTCTCACGTTAATAAACTTGTTTCCAGTCATGCATTCATAAACATGCCTTAGATGAAATTTATTTAATTAAAAAATGAAAAACCGAAAAGAGGCCAAGACATTAGAATACTAAATTCATCCTCATGATGGGTGGGTTAATGCGTTAAGATAGGTCTCTGAGAGTATATGCACACTGAATGCAAAGGAATTGTGGAATTTGTGTGGCAGGGATTTCAATCGCAGAACACTGATTACTTGTGACAACATTATACGTTTAGGTTGTTTTTTTTTTTTTTTTTTTTTTTCTAATTTAACAATGTAAATGATGCTTCATTTTCTCATATGACTCCAATCTGTATGACTGTAAAAGTCTTGTGGCTGAAGGTTCTCCAAACTCGGGACTCTTGGTGATTTAACCTCAAGTAGTGGCTGGAGCGCATTAAGACGATTAAAATAACCCCACTGCTGTTTGTTACTTCGCCCATCTAGGTAGCTAGGTAACAGAAATCAAAAGAAAAACCTATTTGAAATCCACATGATGAAAAGGTTCATTTGGAAACTTCGTTGTAGGCAGGCATGCCTCTAAAAAAACAAAAAACACACTCATTAACACACCAGCACTCTCGAAAATGTCTTACAGATCCGAGTTCTAGAGGAAAATCAGCTCAGGTTGCTCATGCTGAAAGCTACTAGCAGATGAATAACAAACACAATTCTACAATTGGATAGATAGGATTCTGTCTAATGTCATTACATTCTTCGGTGGTTTTAAGAGTTTTGACGGCATGAAGTGGAAAAAGGCTGGACATGTTCAGCGTGGATGTGACAAGCATCAGACTGTTTTAAGTGCAATTCAGACGCCTCCTGTAATCCAAGAATTAGCATGGCGCGGTGGATGACTCAAGTGGAAATTGTAGGTCAGCATCTTTGGTTTATGGTATCCCACTAAGAACATAACACACTGTGTGTCTGTGCCTTGGAAGTGTCTCCACTTGAAATTCAAGACATTGTTGTTTCATATGATTGGTGTGAGTTCATGTTATGTTTGGCCCCACAAGCTGAAAGCAAAAGTTGGGATGGCGTGTTGAATTTGAAATTTAAACTGAAAACATCGATTTGGAAATAATGCTGGACCTGTATTGCACAACACCACGGCACGTTGTTTGTTGTTCAAATTTCATGTGCAAAAAAAGTTGGGACAGTAAAGCATTACCTTTATGTAATCTTGCAATCCTTTCTCACAACAGAGACTTTTTAGGGACTGAAGACAGCAGCTGATAAAGTGTTATTTTGTCTCATTCTTCCTGCAATTCCTGCTTCCTTGGTGGGCAGCTACACGGGGCCTTTGTCAGTTTTTCATTTCAAAATTTGCCACACGTTCTTTACAGATCAGGATTTCAGGCAGGACACCCAAGTTCCTACACCCTCTTCTTCCGCAGCCACGCTTTTGTCATTCTTTTGTCATACCCTCACAATATGATGTAGAACCTGTGTTTAGGAGCTACGACCAAAGAAATCGCCACAATTGTTCCACGTTGGTCATCTTTCATTTGGAACAGCCCAAATCATACAGATACCAGACAAAACATAGCCTGTCTCTTTCAGGCAGGACACCCAAGTGCCTACACTCTCTTCTTCCGCAGCCACGCTTTTGTCATGTGTGCAGAAAGTGGTTTTTGTGTTGTTTTGTTGAAGTATGCATGGGTGTCCTTGGAAAAGATGTTGCTTAAAAATCTCAGTGTACTTTTCTGCATTAATTCTGCACCACTGAAGTGTAAGTTCCCTTTTCCAAGGCACTGACAATCCTATACCATGACAGACTCTGGCTTTTGGACTTGCTCCTGGTAACTGGCTGCATGGTCCTTTTTGTCTCTGGTCTGAAGCACATAGTGTTCATTTCATCAAAAAAAAAAAAAGGACTGGAAGACACTTTTCCACTGAGTGATGGTCTATCCCATGTGCCTCGGAGCCCAGAGAAACCAAGCGCTCTTCTGGACGCCGTTAACATAAAGTTTCCTTTCCTTCCTGTAACTCCGTATTGTAGTGCCTGCCAATGGTTTGACAAGGTAATCCCAAGCCTATTTGGTTACATCAGCTATAGATGAATGACGGTTCTTGATGGAGGAGCACATTGAAGACCATGGGTGTTCAGCTTAGGTTTGGGCCTTTTTGCTATACACTCTGAAATTCCTCCAGTTTTCAGAGTAATGATACTGTGAATTATAAAGGGTTCCCACCTTTGTTTTTCAGTGAAAGGTTTTTAAATTTGCTGGAGTTTCTCTGCTTCTCAAAGACTAGGCCATTCCTGGATACTGCTATTGTGGCAAATCAAGATTACATCCACCTGTTGAAATCACCTATTTCAAGTCTCATCATTATTTAATTGTTTTACCTTGTTTCTAGCTGAAACAAACTTGCACTCATCCCAAAATTTTGCCTGAAACTGAGGAACGAATGTGTATTCGCAAATGAAATGAAGTTGAACTGAGAAAACAGGAAACATCTTCTGTTTACAATGTCTGCCATGAAATACACGTCAAAGTAAATGTATAAATCACATTTTTCTATTTGCATTTTCCATACCATCCCAACTTTTTTCTGATTTGAAAGCATTTGAGCATTTACTCGAAAGTGCCACACTAAGTTTGCAGTTCTCCCTTAAACTTGATGAACTGTGTAACCATTGGCTGACTTCCAAGCCAAGCATTCAGACAGCATCTTCAAACAGACAAGGAAATTGTTACAAACAAGTCCACTGGCCACCGCGGAGAATACGGGTCAACCATCAACCATCACCTTCTTTTCTTACCCCTACAAGGCCTCTTCCTCTTCCTGGAGACAAACACACAGACACTCACTCCCACAAATAGTGAGTGAGTATATTCGGGTTGAGGTGGAGGTCTAGGTCATTGAGACTGGAAATGGATGCAAGTCCTTTGGGACCTATCATGGGAAATACCCATCTAATGGCAAAAACAACTGCTAGCAAGACAGCAAACATGGTTCATTCTGAAAATGGTAAATGCCCAAAAATTACTCAAAACAAAACAAAGAACAGTACATTTTTGAACTCCAAGAATTAGAGCTAATTTTTATAAAGCTACATTTTTTAAGCTAATATTTCAGCAGAAACCTAGCTTAGTCTATGAGATAGCATGCATAATTTAGCAGCCTTTTTTCCCCACACTTTTTAAATAGTAGGGTATGAGATATCTCCAAGGTGGTTATTATGAGAGGAAAAAAGAGCTGCTCTGCAAAACTCACATGCCACCATCATATTAAATTTCAAACAATTTCACGATCAGCAACTCCCACTACAGTCTTGTGTAGTACTTCTCATTTTTTTATATTATGACAGCTCTGATATTTTAAGTGAAAGTACATGGTTTTAAGTTTGTAGTGCTTTAATCACACTGAAAGGTCACAATTAACCAGATCTAAGGCTAAAATGCTTACGATCTGGCTTCCTGGCAGAGAATATACCAATTCTGATACTTTATCTCACACACACGCAGTTAATTAAAAACAAAGAATTCCTTTCATTGCTTTCCCAGGAGCACAATCTGGATGAAGGCTGAGAAATATGCTAACAGCTTTGTAGGAGTTTACATGCATGGTTACCACCCCCCCCCCCCCCCCACCCCACCCTTCATCCTGAGCAAGCGCAAGTCCATGGGAACAGTAAATAAAATCCATGCATAAATGCCTCGATTGCCCTCGGGCTTCCAGACATGCTGAGATGTGCTTCCACAGGGAAACTGTTTTCCCATTTTGCCTGGCCAGAGATAAAAGTATGAATTTTGCACTTTTCTGTAACAAGCGCAGTTATTCTGTTGCTGCAAGCGGTGATTACTAAATGTCAGGGTTTATACCGATTGGCTTTCATTACTAAATGCATTTGTATTGTGTACAGTGAATCTAAGAACATTCCCGAGTCATTTGTGATACATGGTTCAGCTACAGGAACTGCTACAGCTCTTTAGCTGTAAATTCTATTTGACCCTGCGATATAAACAGACCTTTCATCCTTTAAGAGTGAACTGGAACCATGTTTTGTATATTTTGTGCATAACCATGTTGGGTGCCCTGGAAGGTCTGCTTTTATCAGTGCTGTAATGTTTGAATGTGTTTGTGATTGTACGTGCCCTAGTTTGTTGTACTGTTATGGGTACACATCTGGGAACTGTTATAATCTAGCTAGTCAGAGGGGTCACTGGGTGCATTCAAGTTGAAATGTGAACTTTAGTATAAAATATAGGTCAGTGCTATTGACTGAATAAACTTGCAGTGGAGTTTCCAAACATGATTACTATGTTTTATTCCAGAGATCATTCCAGTAGTCTTTTACATGCTTGCCGCCAGAAGATGAACATAAATACACTGTTATTTGAAACATCTTTGTGCTGAATTGTGCAAAGGATACTTGTCCTGACTTACAAAAGACTCAAGTTCTCTCTTTCTCCTCTCTTACAGGTTTCCGCAAAATCAGTCTGGACGACCTACGCAAAGCTTACATTGTTAAGGATGTTCAGCAGTACATCCTGCACAGACTAGACCAGGAAGAGGCACTACGTCAACACCTGACCAAGGAGACAGCAGAAATGCTGAACCAGCTTCACATTAAGAGCAGCGGCTGTTTCTTGTACCTGGAGCGCGTCCTGGATGGCGTGGTCGATAACTTCATCATGCTTCGCGAGATCCGTGACATCCCAGGAACACTAAATGGACTCTACTTGTGGCTCTGCCAAAGACTTTTTGTCAGGAAGCAATTTGCCAAAGTGCAACCCATCCTGAACGTCATTCTGGCCGCATGCAGGCCTTTGACAGTGAAGGAGTTGTACCATGCTGTCTGGACTAAAAACATGACCCTGACCATGGAGGAGTTTCAGAAAAAAATGGACATTCTCTCCAAATTGCTTGTGGATGGGCTTGAAGGTACGAAGATCCTTTTCCACTACAGTTTTGCTGAATGGCTTCTTGATGTTAAGCACTGCACTCAAAAATACCTTTGCAATGCTGCGGAGGGTCACCGCATGATGGCTATGAGCTATACGTGTAGAGCCAAGCAACTCAAACCTCTGGAGGTGCAGGAGTTTGCTTTTCACTTGATTAACTCCAACCTGCAGATTGAACCTTTCAACCTGGCTCTGTGGATGGTCTGGAATGGCACACCTGCAAAAGACTCTCTTTCTACATCCATTCCCAAAGAGCAGGAGGTCTTGCAGCTTCTGGTCAAAGCTGGAGCTCACATCAGCAATGAGGATGACCATGCTTCATGCATCGTTCAGCAAGCACTGGAGCGAGAAGAATCCATCCGCACTTTGCTCGATAACGGTGCCTCGGTAAACCAAAGTGACTCCAGCGGACGAACTCTACTGGCTAATGCAGCGTATAGTGGCAACCTGGATGTAGTCAATCTGCTCGTTTCCAGAGGTGCCAATATGGAGCTTGAGGATAACCATGGACAGACACCACTCACACTTGCTGCCAGACAAGGACACACTAAGGTAGTTAATTGCCTGATTGGCTGTGATGCCAACATTAACCACACGGATCATGACGGTTGGACAGCTTTAAGGTCTGCAGCTTGGGGTGGTCACTCAGAAGTTGTCTCAGCACTCCTCTATGCAGGTGCTAAAGTTGACTGTGCAGATGCAGACAGCAGAACTGCCCTGAGGGCTGCAGCATGGGGAGGTCATGAGGACATTGTCCTTAACCTTCTACAGCATGGAGCAGAAGTCAACAAGGCTGATAATGAAGGAAGGACTGCACTCATTGCGGCAGCCTATATGGGACACAGAGAGATTGTTGAGCACTTGCTGGACCATGGGGCTGAAGTAAACCATGAGGATGTTGATGGTCGGACAGCTTTGTCTGTTGCAGCCCTCTGTGTCCCTGCCAGCAAAGGTCACGCCTCAGTGGTTAGTCTTCTGATTGACCGTGGTGCAGAAGTGGACCACTGTGATAAAGACTGCATGACTCCTCTTCTGGTTGCTGCCTATGAAGGGCATGTGGACGTAGTGGATTTGCTTCTAGAAGGAGGAGCAGATGTTGACCATACAGATAATAATGGACGAACACCTTTGCTTGCTGCAGCATCCATGGGACATGCTTCTGTTGTCAATACATTGCTTTTTTGGGGTGCAGCCGTGGACAGTATTGATAGTGAAGGAAGGACTGTGCTCAGCATTGCATCTGCTCAAGGTAATGTGGAGGTGGTCCGAACTCTGCTGGACAGAGGCCTCGATGAAAATCACAGAGATGATGCTGGTTGGACACCTTTACACATGGCAGCATTTGAGGGACACAGGCAGGTGTGTGATGCGCTCATTGAACAAGGTGCTCGCTGCTCAGAGGTAGACAACGATGGACGTATACCCTTGATCCTGGCTGCTCAGGAGGGACATTATGACTGTGTGCACATACTTCTCGAGAATAAGTCCTGCACTGATCAGAGAGGGTATGATGGAAGAAACTCCCTCAGGGTTGCAGCTATGGAAGGACACAGAGATATTGTTGAGCTTTTGTTGAGTCATGGAGCTGACATAGACTACAAAGATGCTGATGGCCGTCCAACCTTATACATACTGGCGCTTGAGAATCAGCTCGGCATGGCTGAGTATTTTTTAGAGAATGGAGCGAATGTAGAGGCGAGTGATACTGAGGGCAGGACTGCCCTTCATGTTTCCTGTTGGCAAGGCCATGTAGAAATGGTTAGGCTACTGATCAGCTACCACGCAGATGTGAATTCTTGCGACAATGAAAAGCGATCTGCTCTTCAGTCCGCTGCGTGGCAAGGTCACACAAAAGTTGTCCAGTTTTTGATTGACAGTGGCACTCATGTTGATCACACTTGCAATCAGGGAGCCACTGCACTTGGCATCGCTGCTCAGGAAGGTCACATTGATGTAGTACGGATTCTTCTTGAGCATGGCGCAGATCCAAACCATGCAGACCAGTTTGGTCGTACAGCCATGAGGGTGGCAGCCAAAGGAGGCCACTCGACGATCATCAAACTTTTAGAGAAATATGGCGCAACTAGTCTGAATGGCTGCAATCCTTCACCTGTTCATACTATGGAGCAGAAAACTCCACTGTCAGTTACAGGAAAGATGCAGTCTCTTACTATCAAATCCAGTAGTTCTGGCAGCACAGGAGCTGGAGATGTTCAACCATCAGGTCGAGGTTTGTCTAATGGACCTGTTCATGCTTTCAGCTCACCTTCAGAATCTCCAGACTCCACAGTGGACAGACAGAAGTCCTCCCTCTCTAACAATTCCCTAAAAAGCTCAAAGAACTCATCACTGAGGACTACTTCATCCACCTCAACAGCCCAGACAGTGCCCATAGATAGTTTCCATGGGCTTAGCTTCACAGAGCAAATTCAGCAGCACTCTCTGCCTAGAAGTCGCAGCAGGCAGTCCATAGTTTCCCCTTCTTCGACCACAAAGTCCATCGGCCCACAGCCAGGTTCTCCTACCAGTGAATTTGACTGGAGTCAAGTGAAACCAGGTCTGAAATCCTCTAAAGGGGGAAAGAGTGGAAATGGGACAAGCTATTGCACAAGAAAGGATGGATCTGGAGACAAAAAGAAATCTAAAAACAATAGTGCCCATCCACATGGTCAGGTTTTGGAGTACGAGATGACCCAATTTGATAAAAGAGTCGCACTCAACAAGCCATTGACCAACTTTGCAGTAAAAGATCCTCATTGCAAGATTGTGCTGGGTGGCTCCAACCCTCTGGACTCTGGTCAATCACAGGAGCCATACTATATCCAACAGCAGAGCTGTGCTGAGAAGAAGAGAAATGGGATTATGACCAATCCTAACTATCACCTACAGGGAAATCAAGTCTATTTAGGGAGAGTCTCAGTACCTAGAACTCTGCACAACAGGGGACATCAGGAAGTTCTTGACAATTACCCATTAGGGGAGTCGGAATTAAGCCTTAAACAAGCTCTGAAACTGCAGATTGAAGGATCAGACCCTGGGTTTAACTACAAGAAAGAGACACCATTATAACTGGTAAGTAGAAGAACTTCACCTTAATCTTTAAACTCTATTTTCTTTATGATGTAAGTCCCGTCCAGACTGTATAATGTAGTGCAAAATCGAACCACATCATTAAAAAAAATACTTGGCCTTGGTGGTCAGATACTGGATGGCTCTGAGCCATTGTCAATTTACAGGGTAATTGGTTTCTAGTCAGCTATGTAGCCACTGAAGTAAGTGTAATAGAATTGCACATCTATGTTTTTATTTATTTTTTTAGTTTTTCTGTGGTAAAAATGTACTCGTTGTGCCAGGAAAACATTTTCCAACCAAATACTAACTCAAATTATTGTGTTTCAGGCTTCTTAAAATGAAACCCTCATCCAGATGTTATGGAGAATGTGCCAAAGCAGCTGTTTTCATCGGGGCGGGGACGACACTATATATCCGGAGTTATATGTATGAAACTTTACCAATCGAAAGTGCTTGATCTAGAATCAGATTTTATATGTCCTAATAAAGTTGAATTCAACATGAAAGGAACTGATCCCAGACCGGCACTTAATTCCTGAAATGTGTACATATGCTCCCAGAAACCATTGCAACGCAGTTCTCGGTGAAACACCTCAGCTAGAATTAAAAAAAAAAAAAAGGAGAAAAAAATGAAAAAAGTGGAAAGCCAAGGGAAATATCCTGATTGCAGCATATGGCAAATAATACGAACTGAATATCTATGTGCCTACCGATGTTACAGCCTACTCATATTCATGCACACCATCATTTTAATTTAATGTATTGCTATTTAATAAGCCATGTATGCACTTTTTATTTTTTTCTGCAATGAGAAAAAAATGTAATCACTTATGCTCAGTTTTCTTTTTTTTTTTCTTAAATTTTTATGGTGCTTGTTATTTTATTCTTGTTATTTTATTTTGTTTTCTTCTGTTTTACCCCCATTTTTAACAATATCAGTGGAATTGGTTCAGTGTTTTTGCTTGTTTATCACATTTCTACATGTATATAACAAGCAAAATGGACAAAAGTGTATTAGCTGACCAGAGGAAATATCACAAATATCACCAATCACCTCTGGGGGAAATATCAAGTATACAGTATGTATACACCATATTGCTTTCTGAATCTTGCTGTTACACCACAATCCCTGTCAGTCAGTATGCATTTAATAATAATGCAAAACAAGAATTATTCCCCTCAGTGTAGTCAGTCATATTTATTTTGGAAAACAAAGCCACTTGTAGTTGTCATTCTATTTCATGGTGCTGTGTGCAGTTTTTATTTGCTTTTACCATAACTTTTTTTCAACTGTTTTGCAGACATTGTCTTTATTTCAACTTTATATCATGCTTAATTTAGAATTACCTACCAATGCCCTGAGGGGCGGGGTTTATTTGACCCTGCTGAGCATTTTTATTTAGTCCCTGTGGGACCTTTTTTTTTCTAAACCATATATTATTTTGTTTAATTATTTACATTTGTAGTATTTAAACATGAATAGAATTTGGTGCTATACACAAAGTCTTTTGTGTCATAAAAAATTGACTGTAGGTTCCCTTCTCCAACTCCAGTTAATTTCTAGACTTTAAGACATAAACTGCAACCAGTAAATAAAATGTTTGGTTTGGTTTTGTAGCTAATATGTAAATTTATTTGACTGAGCCATCTGATTTATCATGGGAAAGTTCTACTTGGCATAATCAGCCAAGCAAAATCTCCAACGTGTAGGTTGTTGAACCTAACAATCTATATATTAATATCCAGACTAGTGATTTGTCAACTCCTGATCACCTAAACTACACCGATAAATTGGACAAAGTTTAGGGTGATATATGAGAAATATTTGTGTGGATGGACATTGCATACTTATCTAGAAGTTATAGCTGATTGATGCTGATTAAATATCTTTCAGCTCATTTTGGCTTTTTACTGCTCCCACAGTATTCTTCAAATAAACGTGTCTTATAGTACAAAAAAAAAAAAAATGACACGCCTATTTAATTTCCTCAATTGTACTTTCATGGTAAATTCCAATTTACAAACATTTTTCAGCCTAGATCAGGCATCATCTGTCCTGTTAATTATATGCCGTTTATGTTAAAGCTGAAAATCCATTGGAAAAATACTCCTTTTGTCAAAATATCCTCCCAGAGAAAACCAACAATGGCAAACCGTCTGGAAACGTGTCTCTTCTGTTAAACATATTAAAGTAATTCATGTTTTGGTTTCAGGGCATCATCTGAAATGGGTTCTGGTCATGCCAAAGTTGAAACAGTAACGGGAGAGTGAGTGAATCTATACGAGTCGAGTGTGTGTAGCGCTTCGTTTTACGCTGCTGGCAGTGAGAGCTGAAGAATAAAGGAAAGGTGATAGCGGGAAAAAAAATTTGAATAATAAAAAAGACTTAACAAAGAACAGCAAAGAAAGCTCAGGATGTCTGAAAAAGAGCCTTTCATTCGAAGGTGTATAGAGAGAGAGAGAGAGAGAGAGAGAGAGAGAGTCTTTTGAAAAGGAATTCTGGACAGTATTCAGAAACGTCAAGCCATCTGTTGACCTGCAGTGTTGCTTCCTTTTCTCCACCCTGCATGTCTGTCCGTCTGTCTGGTCTGTGTAATATCTCAGCCTCGGGGTTTCTCTGACTGAAATGTGACATTGGAGATTGTAAATAGCTTGACCATGTACATTTAAACTTCACTTTTTTTCCCTTGTATTATATTAAACTGTTTTTTTTTTTCCCCTGACACATATTAAAGTGCTTAATAAACATATTTGCTTTACTGCTGACGCTGTGTGTACTCCTTGATTCAGGTTGTCCTTGACTTTGTGTACAGAATTATTGGGCATCTTTGAAGGAAATCATTGTAAATAATCAGTAAAAAGTAATAAGCTGTAAGAAAGATTCTGAGCTTATACTCGTCATGGAGATTCATTCTTATAGCTTTGGTCGCTGTTCGAGGCGATCCCAGAAACACAAGGCTGAAAAGTGGTGAACCTGGAAAGGACACCAGTCAAATGTAGGTCACCACGAGGACTTGCACTAGGATATTTCAGCATAACCAATCCACCTGTTGATGAATTTGTGGAGGTGGGAGGAAACCGGGGAACCTAGATGAAAGCTGTATGGACAAGGGGACAATATGTCAAACTTAGAGACAGTAAACAAAGCTCAGGGTCAAACCAGGAGGTGCTGGTGATGGGAGGCAGCAACACTTGTTGTTGTTGTTTGTTTTTTTTTTTTAATAGTGCATGCAGTTTTTAAAGCATTACCATTTTTGTTAATGGAGACAACAAAAGCTCAGAAGGTTCAGGCACCTTGGACCTCAGTACATTTTAAGCTAATTTATTTTTTCAAGTTTTTACATACAGTCGTTTAAAGGAGTCCATGGAGTTGTGATCGCCATAACATAATAAAACACCTGACCATAAAATTTATATTCAGTTCACCATATTGTTGCCCCAAAGCGCCGAATTTTACAGAATGTCTTTGAATGGTGTAGCATTACTGTTACTCTTCACTGGAACCAATAGGTGCAAGTATGTTCCTGCATGACAACGATGGTGCTGTTAAGACATGAACTGTTAAGTCAAGGACCTCTATTGACCTGCACAGAGCCCTGACTTCAATAATGCTGAAAACCTCTTTTGAATTCTAACATGGATCAAACCCCAGGCCTCCTCAATGGAGATCACTGTCTGAACAACAAATCCCTCCAGCCATGCTCCAAAATCTAGTGGAAAGCCTTCCTGAAAGATTAGAGGATATAACAGTAAAGAGACAGTAAATCTGAAATGGGGTGTTCAACAAGTACTAGGCATGTATTGATTCAGGCAATTCACAATTTGGTTTGATTGATGACACTGGGTTCATGAGCTGATTTCCCCCAAACTTCTTTTGTGTCTTAATAACCAACAGTTGATAAGTAGTCAGGCTTAAATATAAAACATCAACTTCTGTTTGCTTGTCTTTGTGAAGGCTGTGGTCAGGCTTAAATATAAAACATCAGCCAGCATTAGTTCGTCTTTGTGAAGGCTGTACTCAGACTGAAATATAAAACATCAACTTTCATTTGTTTGTCTTTGTGAAGGCTCTAGTCAGGATAAAATTAAAAACTCAATCATCAAATTTAATTTGCTTGTCCTTTCTTTTGCGTTTGGTAGTCTGTAGAAAGATTTGTAGTTGAATTTATTTGTGCAGTCAATCGCTGAACAGCTCCTTCCCATTTTAGATCAGGTTGTGTGTGTGTGTGTGTGTGTGTGTGTGTGTGTGTGTGTGTGTGTGTGTGTGTGTTTTCGAGACATTCAAGATGCCACTCTGCATAACCACATTAGGGTGAAACCACAGTGAATTTCTTATTACGGTGACATCACCCTTTTGTTGGCTAGAATAGTACATTTAGTCTAGTTAAGATTTTTTTGTGATAAGTTTATGTTATAATAATATGAAAATATCTTGATAGAGCAATAAACATTCTAACTTGATACTGATCGGGGGATCTTGTTTTTTTGGTACGACACCAATACAATTCTGTATGTGTTTACATCAAGAATTTCATTTGTTGACGCATAAAGATCAGTCTTGAAATTGTTTCTTTTCTCCTCCCTGTCACCTTACACGTTCTCAGAACTTTTAAAACGTAATGTAAAATACAGCGCAGAATAGGCGAATGGGTAGCATTCATAAAATCTTCTGTCTGTGTGTGTGTGTGTGTGTGTGTGTGTGTGTGTGTGTGTGTGTGTGTGTGTGTGTGAGTGTGTGTGTGTGTG
>JAQMYF010000005.1:4458767-4464256 GCA_030014195.1 Neosilurus mollespiculum | reverse complement strand
CCCCCCCCCCCCCCCCCCCCCCCCCCCCCCCCCCCCCCCCCCCCCCCCCCCCCCCCCCCAGGGGGCTCGGCGCGGTGTGGGGGTGTGTGTGTGTGTGTGTGTGTGTGTGTGTTCGTAATGTATATGAAGAAGAGCATACAGACATTTCTTTCACAGATGACGGGCATGTTTACGCAGCCAAATACTTTTGAAATGAATACAAAGACAGATACAGACAGTATGCAGAAGATTCACTTTCTTTTTGTTTTGTTTTTTCTTTCTTTCTTTTTGTTTTGTTTTTTCTTTCTGTCTTTTTGTTTTGTTTCAAGATTTAAATAAAGTGCAAATTGTTGTTGCTATCATTTTGCTGTTAAAACAATGAAAATGTTCACCACTCTTCCTTCAGCACGCAAGAGTTTTGAGGGTTTTTCTTGTATACAGCACCAACACTAATTTGTCCAGTTCCTTTCTGATTATAGACGTGTGCACTTTCACACTAACAGTTGTAAGCATTACATAAAGATCCTATGATCTGGATTTAGAGACATCATTTTACTTTAAATTATTGGCTCTTGGGGTGAAATGACTGCAGTAGCCTGAGAAAATAATTAAAATAATAAATAATTTGAACAATTTTCAAAAATAGATCCTTTTAAAAGCCTTACGACACTCAAAGGGAACCACAGCCCTTTTCTGTGAAGGCTTTACAGAGCTCCTTTTGGGGCCAGTGGTGTAATGGTTAGAACAGGGCTCATGATAGAGAGGTTGTGAGTTGGAATCCCTGTTATGCTGGGTTTACACTGGGGCCACGATGTCCAAGATCTCCGTGAATTATAAGCACGCTTGGAGCACGACTGGAGTATAAAAAGGAAACAGAGTGCATCCAAGAGATAAAACTGCTCTGAGGAATCGTGTTTCCAAGTTCACCAAGCTCCCCTACGATGGCACATCAAGGTCTGTTTTCGCTCTATCTGTTTCTGTTAGGCTCTACAACGCCATCCTATGTTCTATCACGTCTGGCATCAAATCGCTATACATTGGAATGATAGTGGCAACATCTTTGATAGTCGATTCCACCGCGTTCCTTCAAGATCATCACGATTCGATCCCATAACCCCCCAATGCTCCACACGATTCTCTCAAATCGTGGAGCTCGTCGCCCAGAGTAAACCCAGCACCACCATGCTAACACCTCTGGGGACTGTCTTAACCACAAGTGTGCCTCTGTCCATCCAGCACTATAAATATGTACCAGTATAAACACTGGGAGGGTAACCTGCAATGGAATAGCGTCCCATCCGGGAAGAGTTGAACTCCTAGACACTTCACGCTAGAGAACCCGGGATAAACTCCGGCTGTGATGAGCCACTTGACCTGGGTTTTAAAAGTCCAGCAGAGAGCTCTTTAGATTATTTTCCTATAACACCCCTCATCCCCCTACCCTTCCACCCTCAAGTGTTTTAGTACTAACTGAATTGGTAATATTGTTCTCGGTTGTTATTACATATAACAAGCATTGTATTCTGGTACAGACCACACCCACGTCAGATGAATCTTTTTATATCTATTATACATGGTTTTAAAGTGTTCAGGACACACCAGGTCTCAGGTCCTCATTATTTTGTCCTATGTAGGACCTACATGTTAATAATAATACTTTATAGCAGAAGTGTGTAAGCCTCTAGTCACAGAAGGATTTTAAGGACTGTATATTGAGAGCCTTGTGTGTTACGAAGTGTATTATGAGTTGCAATGAACAGCTTCTGGTTTTTAAAACTATTTTGTTTCTATGATGAATATCTAATGTAAATGTTGGCTAATGTGCTTTAGGGCTAAACCTGATCTGTACAGTAATACCCTTGTGAGTAGCAGCCCAGTTATTCCAGTGATCATTGTTGTAAATCCATTTGATTTGTGTCTGCGTGCACGCGCGTGTGTGTGTGTACCCAGAAAGCACAGTACTGTAATTTCTTTCTGTCATTACCTCAGCCTGAAGCACATCATGTACAAATTCTATTAAAACTTCTTTGTTGAGATAATTTCAGCAGCTGGTGTGTGGATTTTCCATTTAAACCCTACACGCGTGAGCTTTAAATGCTTTTCGATTAAACTGTCAAACTTTTCCAATGCAACTTGAAGTGCGACGTTTAAAATAAGCCAAAACAAATGAGAAATCAACACATCTCTCTCCGACGTGTTGGAAAGTCACGAACGACCAAGTTTGCTCAACTGAAATTATACTGTAGTTACAGTTTGCAGGAGGTTCCAGGAACTTGGAGCTGTCAGAAAATTAATAGCGCAAGGGCAGGCGGTTTATGGTGGAGTCTTCTCTGAAAAACATTTTTCCTTTTGTTTTTCTTTACGGATTTTATTTTTTTTCCCATTTCCCTTTTTTCTGTGCAGATGTCTAACACTAAAGGAAGAAATGATGATGATTCAGCTTTATTTTTTACATACAAAAACATTTTTTTAAGAAACCTGAGCAGGACTTCTGTTACTGTTATAAAAATATATTAATCCTTATACATGCACTATGCTGCTTTTCTACATAAAGCGAACAAAAGATAATCAGCTATTCCTTCACATTCTCATCTCATCCATTTAACCGCTTTATCCTATTAGGGTTGCAGGAAAGCTGGAGCCTATCTCAGCTGACACTGGGCAAAAGTGGGGTACACCCTGAACAGCTCTCCACACCACACCGTACACTGAGAAAACCCACGCAAGTACAAGGAGAACATGCAAACATGCCCAGGACTCGAACCCAGGACCTTCTTGCTGTGAGGCGGACATGCTAACGCCACCGTGCCGCCCTCACTTTCAATTGATGTTAATTAAAACAAGCGATGCAGCTTTTTACTTGGTCAGACAATAAACTATTTACAAAGTGCTGACACTGGAGACTCCTGACATAAACATTATATAAAAGTCTGTCAGCCTACCTGATTTAAATTGTGCATTTTTATTCTGTGCGAGTCTGAGTGGTGGTCCATGAGCCTCTTTTTTCCTTTTCCTTTCCTTATTTTTTTAATAATGTTTTTCCTTTTCTTTTTTTTTTTGCCCAGAACTCCAACCCAGGACCTTCTTGCTATGAGGTGGACGTGCTAACCACTACACCACCGGGCCATCTGTTAAGCTGAATGGAAATTTGAAATGCTAACAATTCCAATTAATCGTAATGTAGCATTCTGAAAAATAATAGGCTTCTGGATATTCCCCTGAGGATTACTCCTATTAAAAGTTTGATGAGGATTGGCAAAGTCTTTCTTGAGATACTGCCTGGAAATGGTCAGGTGGGGGAGGGGGGGGTGGATAGAAATGACGAACCACAGATTCCCAGCCTGTGTCCCAGAATGATTATTAAACACCTTCTGACCAATGAGAATCAAGAATTTAATAGTGGTGTGGTAAGAAGTGAAACAAAGTACAAACTATCAAGAAATCTAGTTTAAATTATGACTGAATTTCTAAAAGCTCAGTAAGAAGATATGAACTCTTCCAGTTGGGATCGGGTCCAGATCTTCCCCTGTCATCTTTCTTTCAAAAACTTCCCTCTTTCTCTTACACACATACACACATACACTCACACACTCCCGGTCTCTCTTTCTCTCTGTCAGTATAATGGGAAAGCCTTGCGGGCAAAGTGAGTTAAAGTGGCTATAAAGGCTTCTGAGACCATTAAACTGCTAATGGACATCCTGACCTCCAAACTCACAAACAAACACGCACACATGTACTCACCACAGGAGTCCAGGAAATATGCACGGTGCTGTGTGTGTGTGTGTGTGTGTGTGTGTGTGTGTGTGTGTGTGTGTGTGTGTGTGTGTGTGTGTAAAATTAAATTAAATCTTGCTGACTTGATGTAGGTAATTAAAGCATTTAAGATTCCTAAAGTTCCAAAGTTTCGGGAGAATAATGCTTGATTTGTGTTCACAGTACACCGTGCACACACACACACACACACACACACACACACACACACACACACACACACACACACACACACAAGTGCTTAACACTAATATAGTAAATCTGTGTGTGTTTGAAGTTATTAGATATATGATCCCAGAGTTATCCTAAAGAAATAAATGCTACAAAAGAAAGTGGATGAAATAATACTGTAATTGCAGGATGCGCCATTTGTTTATTTTTGCCCAGGGATTGTTTTTTTTAAAGATTTAACCTATTTCTCCAAGATGCCTAAGTTAAGCCTTAAAAAACGAGGCAAATTAAGGTCTCTGTATATTGTTTCCTATGATTCCTGAGATGGATTGCTTGAAAAATCCCTGTATTCCTGTACTGCAGGGAAGCCAGAGCCTATCTCAACCGACTCTAGGCAAAGAGAGTTGGGGTGCACCCTGGACAGATTGCCAGTCCATTGCAGATACAACACACAGCAGCCATTTAAACTCACACTCACACCTAGAGGCAATATGGACCAGCCAATTAGCCTAATCCATCAATGTCTATGGACTGAAGGAGGAAACTGGAGTATCTGGCAAAAATCCACACAAGCATGCATACAAACATTCAAACCCCATACAGAATCACTCTTGCCGAGACTCGAACCCAGGACCTTTCTTGCGGTGAGGCAGACATGCTAATCACTGCATCGCCATGCCACTGGAAGCCCTTTGTGGAACTATTAGTCCTGTGATGGAACTGCATGACAAGACCCTATAGTATTCCATTCTGTGAGCCTCAACATGTAATTGCTTGGGAAGGCCCTAAATTTGCCATTCTGTGAACTCTAGGATGGAGCTGCACAAGGAGGCCCTATATATTGCCATTCTTTGAGCCCTTGGATGAAGCTTCTTGAGAAGGATATTTATTATAACAACTCTTGTATACACTGTCTTTTGAGTCTGGGAGCTGCTTGAAGGACCCTGTATATGCCCTCTGGTCATCTCTTGGATCAATGTGTTCAAGCAGGCCTTGTATTTACAAGACTCTTAGAGGTGCAAGGCTTGGATATCCTAATACTATCACCTATGGGCTTTGGGATGAAGCTGCACAAAGAGACCTTGTATATATTCCCCTCTAAGGGGCAAGAAGGCTTGGATATGTGATCTTCTATGAGCTTTGGGATAGAGCTGCATAAAGAGGCCCTGTATATGTTCTCCAACAAGCCCTAGTATGGAGCTATGTTGAGGGGTCTTTCATACCTGTGATTACCTCTAGCCCCAGGAATAAAACTAGTTGCTAAAGAAGCCCCTGAACATGCTGGCAGGGTGTTCCTAAGCAGTTCCAGTCGAGGACTCAATGCCTCATCCCTGGGATGGCGGTCTGTAAGAAGGCTTTATTATGCTGATCTAAGAGACACCATAGACGGCTGCTTATCTGGATCTGTATATAGATAACTGAATCCTGGGATGTAGTGCACTTGACACAACAGGTCGAGGTCCTGCAGTCTATAATCCTCATAGGCTTGGACTCCCTCGAGCACAGACGATCACCAGACACTGCGCTCAGTAGCAAGGGCTTTGCAACCATTGACTGGTATTCCACAG
>JAQMYF010000005.1:4443767-4456267 GCA_030014195.1 Neosilurus mollespiculum | reverse complement strand
CTTTGATCTGCTCATCATATCATCCTACTAGTACCGATGAAAGTCATCAACAAGCGTCTATGAGCAAACTATAATAATAATAATAATAATAATAATAATAATAATCCTTTCCAGATCAAAAAGAGCTTATACTTTCATGATTACAGTCAAAACAACACCCTTTCTTCAGATATCCTCAGCTCGCCAGCTAACTAGCATTAGCATCAATAGTTATGAATATGGGGAAACACGGTGGTGTAGTGATCAGCACATCCACATCACAGTAAGAAGGTCCTGAGTTCATGTTCCCGGCTCAGCGAGGATGTTTCCTTCCTTTCCGTGCTTGCATGGGTTTCCTCCGGGTACCCCGGTTTTCTCCCACAGTCCAAAGACATGCGCGTTAGGCTAATTAGTTGTTCAAAAAAATCGCTACTCGGTTTGCGTGTGAATGGTTGGGTGTGTTTTCCCTGCAATGGATTGGCGAGCTGTCCAGGGTGTGCCTCGCCTTCGCCCAGAGTCGGCTGAGATAGGCGGCAGCCTTCCTGCAGCCCCAGGCGGATTAAGTGGTTCGGCAAATGAATGAATGACTGAATGAACATGGTGTAGTAATCTGTAATCCTTTGAGAGACCCGGTCACGTTTGTACATGCCAGTGAGCAGACTGACAACATCTGTAAAAGTAGTTTGATAGAAGTTGATGGACTTTTAAAGATGTCTGAATTTCCATCTACTGAACTCATAGCTGAACCTATTTTTCTATCTGGAGGAAATGACATTCCCACATTATGAACTCAGGGTATAACTTGACAGCGCTATGTAGTCGAGCGTAAACTCTGCGTCGCTGTTTTATTCGCTCCGGTCGTTAAGTTTAAACCTCACGACCGTTCCCTTTTTATGATTTGACACTTGCTCCTTCCAAAAGCTCTATTTGCATAATATGTACTTGTGTCTACACGGCAGCTATTTTTCAGTTATGGTACGGCTTTGAGTACACAATCTGATGAATCATGCAACTGTGTGATCAAGCAACACTTTGGTTTACATCTGATCGGCTGAACGAGAGATAACACAAATAAACCGTAGCTGAGGGAGACAGAGCACTGAGTCAGGAAGAGCAATGCATTGGGGTAATCAGAAGCAGGCGGATATACAACCCAAAACAACAAAACACCGATTCAGTTTAAAGAGCAATCTTTCAAGCTTAGAAAGATGTCTTTGATTCGTCCAAAAAATAAAATAGACGATAAACAGACTTTTTTCTGCACAAATGGTGGCTGCGTGACACGATAATCATCAAATAGCCTGCTGCCTCATCCTGACATGACAATGGCTTTTCTCATCCTCCCGATTTATCTGAGCCTGATTTATCCTAATGCTCTACTTCTGCTTTGGGCGTCTACACTCGTGTCTCGACTTCTGTAATCCCGCTATCTCAAGGAGAGGTTCTTTGCCAGACGGAAAGAGGCAACAGCTAACACTCACTCACTTATTTGCTGAACCGTTTAATCCTACTTGGGTCAAAAGGGAGGCTGGTGCAACAAGGTTGCAACCAGGGCAACGCACATAACCATTCACACTCACGCTCACGCCAAGGGGGAATTTGGAACAGATATTTAGCCTTTGGACTGTGGGACGAAACTGGAGTACCCCGAGGAAAACCATGCAAGCACAGGAAAAACATACAAACTCCACACGGAAACACCTGAGCCCGTGAATCGAACCCAGGACCTTCTTGCTGTGAGGTGGACGTGCTAACCAATAGCCCAGAAGCTAACACCAAGAAGAAAATGTCGTCTTGCTATTACTATATACTGTGTTTGCTCAAATGCATTTATACATGCCAGAGGAATGAATAATATCAGCATATCCCACATGTCTGATTCAAGAAACACTACATTCAGAATAAGACCAAATTTGGAATATCAAAGCAAACCCATATCACATTCCCAACATTGTTATATTCTCAGTAACTGGAATATGAGTGCGACAACTTTCAGGAACTTCCCAGTGTGCCTCACTGACGCTGCCCCAATGTCTGTTATGTTTTACCCTAGGTTTGTGTGTTTGAGGTGGAGCTTTGGACAAGGAAGACTCCATCTGATTGTGAAGATGATCCGGAACAAATTCTGGATCCAGGAATTTCTGCATTCAGGAATTCCATATCCGGGATTTTTTTTTTTAAAGGATTCTTTAACATTGTGAAATTTGTGATTGAAATGGAGAGCTTGGCGGAGGTTTGTGTTTCTCAGTGCTCTTTTTATAAATGTTACAGAAATAAAAAGAGTTTCATCTGTTCCAAATACTGTGAGAAATGAGGGGCGAGTCTGACAAAATAGTTTCCTTCTTCCAAGCCATTCTTGGTGTCAGAAAAGATCAATTTAAAAGGGAAACCCAATCTTTTACACCTGGGTCTTATTATTCCATCTGTTTTATTCCATTTTTTATTTTTTTTTACTAGGGTTTTTGTTTACAAAAACAATTGAATTCAGTCCAGTTTTGAGTTACCACATTATAACAAGCAACCCAACATCAGCTTTGAATTTTTTTGATTTTGTGATACTGTATTAACCCCACAAGGGAAATTTTGCCTCTCTATTGAACCCATCCAGAGTGAGCACACAGACACACACACACACCGGGGCACTCGGAGAGCAGTTAGGGGTTAAGTACCTTGCTCAAGGGCACTTCAGCCATGAAAGTTTAGGAAGGTGCAACTCACTCCCTGCCGCCGCCACACATTTTTTCCTGCTGGTTTGGGAATCAAACCAGCGACCTTTCGGTAACAAACCCACTTCTCTAAACATTGGACCACGGCTGAACCCCTGCCTTGGTCCCTGTGGTGTAAAAATATCCTAAAGAAAAGTAATAGTAATAATAATAATAATATTTTAAAAAACATTTTTTAAACAAACAAAAAATTGTACAAACATTAAGACATTAAAACAATATCTCAGTAAAATGGGGCTTGACCTGTTCACCGAAAATACTTTGAACCTCTCGGCATGCTAGGTTAAACACGCTAGTTGAAGCTGAAGAGAGTAGTCATGAACATGGTGACTGGAGAAGACATGTTGGATATCTTTTTTTACTCACTCATTACTCACTCGTTTTTCCAAACCAGGTTCAGGGCTGTAGGGAGGCTGGAGCCTATCTCAGCCGAAAACTGGGCAAAGATGGGGTACACCCTGAACTGCCTTCCAGACCACGGCAGGGCTAATACACACACTCACACAACTATTCACACTCTCACCTAGGGGCAATTTGGAAACAAATTAGCCAGTTGAAGGCAATTAGCATAATGTGCATGTTTTTGGATTGTAGGAGGAAACTGGAGTACCCAAAGGAAACCCACATAAGCACTAGGCAAACAGGCAAACTCCACACAGCAAACGTTTGGTGATCCCAGGACCTGCTTGCTGTGAGGTGGACGTGCTAACCACTACGACACTGTGCCGCCACTGTTGGATATCACTGTCGGTGAATTCAGGCCAACATTCAGGTGTGGCCCCTCAATTTTCAGAAAGTGGTGCTATAGGTATCCATAACGATAACCATAATACTAATTCATCCAAAATATTAATCTGTCAAAATATGAGGCCATTGTCTTTAAACTAAACATCGCCACCATCTTTTTATGCTAATCTCTGAGCTCTGTCTTTTAAAAGAACAACATACAGCTCATTGCAGCTCAAGTATTAATTGTGCTGGACAAACAGGAAGTGAGACTCTGTCCTGAGAGGAGAGTTTAGCTTACAACCATCTTTACTCAAGCCGGTAAGTGTAGGAGATTAACATGACGACTGGGATTGCACTGAAAAGAAGTTTTTATTTTGTTGATGTAGGCAGGAGGGAAGTGCAGGAGTGTGTCTGTGTTTTGCCTGACTACACTTTTCCATGTGCGGTTCATCAGAAAGACTTTATTGGGAAGACGTCAACCTACAGAAGGCAGCTCTTGGAACAATATGAGGCAACACTGCCCACTGCTGGATGACAGCTCTGGTTGCAATCCCTTCATTCATTCATTTATTTATTTAGCGAACCACTTAAGACACTTAATGGAGTCTCAGCTGACTCTGGGTGAAGCGGGGTACATCCTGAACAACTCACCAGTCCATCACATCGCCAACACACACAACCATTCACATTCACACCTATAGGCAATTTGAATACTGTTTCACTCACTCATTTGGCGAATGACTTAATCCTGCTCGCGTCGTAAGGAAGCTGGAGCCTCAAACGACACTGGGCGATAATTGGGTACACCCTGAACAGACCATCATAGGGCCAAAACACGCAACCATCCACACTCACGTCTACACCTTAGGGGAAGCCAATTAGCCAATTATAATGTGCATGTGTTTGCACTACGGGAGGAAACCAGAGTACCCAGAGGAAACCCACACGAGCACACGGAAAACATCCTCCCTCTCCCAACCCCCACCCCTCATAATTCTTTTGGGCGATAGGGGTACACACTTACCACTTCATCACAGGGCCAACACACACACACATACCCACAACAATTCACACACAGGGGCAGTTAGGAACAGCCATCCATGCATTTGCTGAACCATTTAATCCTATTAGGGTTGTAAGGCCGATAGCCGACACTGGGCGAAGGCGGGGTACACCCCAACATACACACGCAACCATGCAGACTCACACTCAAGGACAATTAGGAAAAGCCTATGAATGTAGAAGGAAGCCGGAGCACAGTGGGCCAACAATCTCGCTAAAGTACACCATCAAATTTGCAGTATGGTATAGAAATCATGACTTTTATACCACCTTTAGATATCAGATGCCTGACCATCCAGATTGGATCACAAATTCTTCCTTTGTCTTCATACGTTTCCCATAATTAGTGACTTCAAATTTACATACAGTATCATCCTGCTGGGTGGACGGCTTCAGAAACATTCGGTGTCAGTGTGTTCGTTACTTTTGCTAGATCGTTAGCAAAGCCCATGGACATTTTGGGCTAAGAAAAATGTCCAGGTTAGGGTTGGGGTTAGGATTAAACCCTAACCCTACCTACCAAGTGTTACAACCACCAGGCTCTTGGTGAAGCAAATTAAAGGGGGAACACAACAAATTATATATGTGACTAAATAATTGTATTAATTAAGTATTATAATAATAATAAAAATGTCAGTAAATATGAGGCAAATCAAAAACAGAGTGCAAGTCAGTCAATGAATACACACACCAAAGATAAAATCAGAGGGGAAAAGGGAAAAACATGGCCTGCTTTGTTGTTTTATGGCACCTGGTACGTTTGTTGCTTTGGCGCCACTTACTGCTCTGGAGCGTGCATTGGGGCTATCCATTACTGGAGTACAAAATACCCCTGTCTTCTTGAGAAATGTGAACCGTACCCTGACCTGTGCTCTGTCAGCCATGCTTTAACAGTGATTTCCTGCACCCCTAACTCCCTCAAATCGTTTCCCATAATCTCTCGGAGCCCCATACCTCCACCAGCTACATGCCCATCTGACGCCTCGTCCTGACATCCCTTACATGGGTCTGTCTGTCGTTCTCCAACAACTTACAGTGGCTTGCCTCTGGAGCTCTACACCAAGGTTCACTTAACCCTCACGCCACCCCAGTCACCGATACCTGAGCACCAACTCAACATCCCAACCTACAGGCCACTGTAGGAAAGACAAGAGGAATCGCACACAAACCAGGAGTCAGGGGGACTTTGAGAAACTGAAGGGGATTTGCCAACAGGAAAGATCTCTTGATCTCTTGAAGTACTAAAGTAGGAATTTGCCGCCTACTAATATGTTTTCCCTGCAAGAATCCTTTTTGTCAAAATATGACATATGATCTCCCCCATGCTTGCGTGGGTTTCCTTCGGGTACCCCAGTTTCCTCCCACAGTCCAAAAACATACACAGTAGTAGGCCAACTGGCTGTTCCAAATCACCACTAGGTGTGACAGTGGGTGTGAAAGGTTGTATGTGTGTTGGCCCTGCAATGGCCTGGTGAGCTATCCAGGGTGTAACTTGCACTCGCCCAGAATTGGCTGAGATAGGCTCCAACCTCCAGGCGACCCTAATTAGGATAAAGCGGCTTAAAGAGTGAATGAATGAATGAATGAATGAATGAATGTTTCAAACTTGTATGAGGTATATGTACTTATATTAGACGTGTCGCTACGTCTGGCATTAAATAAGCATGCAACACTCTCCAGAACGTGCATGCGCGAGTTCCCATGAGCACACATACGCCAGAGGGATGGACGGACGTACGTATGCTATAGGTCTTTCTTGACGTTCCACAAGCAACTCGGTGGTTAGAAGCTTTTTCCTTATCAACGATGCTCCGCTCGCACTGGAATTCTGTAGCCAGTAGACCAAAATACTTGTACACCGTGCACCATGTACACCTAAGTGACCCAGGTCAGCTTAGGCTTCTCAATGTTCCATGTGTAAAACCCACGGCAGCAACCGACTATAAAAATGTGGACTTTCTATAGAAATGAAGCCGTTTCTCCTCTTTTCCATGTTCTCAAAGTCTTTGAACTTCGAACTGGTCCAGCAGACCTCCCTTTCCATTCCTTCCCTCTTCCAAACCATCTATTTCGTTTAGAGTCTCAGGGAGGCTGGATTCCATTTCAGCCGACACTGGGTGAAGGCAGTGTACATCCTCAACAGCTCGCCAGACCATTGCTGGCCAAAACACACACACACACACATCCACATCTTGGGGCAATTTGGAAAAGCTAATTAGCCTAATGTGCAGGTCATTGGACTGCTGAAGGAAAGCAGAGTACCCGGAGGAAACCACGCAAGCACGGTGGGAATCACAGGACCACCTTGGCCGAGGCGGGGACTTGAACTCATGACCATCTTGATCTAAGGCTGACATGTCAATCAGTGAAATAAAAGTATGGGCAGAAATGAAAGGAGTCAGATGTCACAATTTTGTTTTGTAATGCTCCATGAGAACACTAGATGGCAGCAATGTATTAAAACTGGAAAGTCTATATTAGGTATACATATTAGGTATAGATGTTGAGTAACTCTATAGGTATATTTGTAGGTTCCGCACTTCCAGTTGTGACTTCAGATCCGAACTCCAGATTTAACTCTTAACAAGCCGGATAATCACCGCTAACCTTTTATATCTGGGAATTTCAGTACCATGCATACACGGTATATATGGATATACCCACACGTACAGCTAAAGCTATGAAAGAGCAGGGTTCCTGCCACATGTGCACACATGTGAGGTAAAGATCAATACAGAAATAGATGTTACTTCTGGTCTCATCTGGATACATAAAAACAGGCATATATATATAGTAGGTATGTACATAAATATACAAAAGTGTCTTCCTCTGACACACACTCACACACACTTGTATGCACATGGTGGGGTCTCTAGGGAGCAACGGCAGCCCCTGGAGAAATTCCTGAGATGTTTTCAGGGATTTCTCAGCACCAGAAGAGAGAAAAAGGAGAATTTCGTATCAGTTAAATGTCACATTGAGTGCTGATGGATTTCCACTTGCACACCTTTCACAGCTAAGACGTCTCTATAAGAGCTGTAATTATTCCTTCTTTTCAAAAGTAAAGGGTCAGTGAAGCCTGCTGTACTCTCTAATAAATTCTCAAGTGCTATTAAAAATATAATCGTTTTAATAAGATGGAACGAGACGAATAATCACAAAGCTTTTTTTTCAGGTTTCCTTTATTTATAATTTAACATGGATGCTTTTTTTGGAGATCGAAAGAAACCAGAGAACCCAGATGAAACCCACAAGAATTTTTCTAAACAATTCTATTCACCAATGAATAAAAAAATGTACATAAATAAACTACAAAGGGCGGCACAGTGGTGCCGTGGTAACTTCACTTCACTGCAAGAAGGTCCTGGGTTCCAATCCTGGGCTCAGCGACGGCGCTTCTGCATGGAGTTTGCATGTTCCCCCTGTGCTTGTGTTGCTTTCCTCCAGGAAACCTCTAGTTTCCTCCTACAGTCCGAAGACTAGTTTGCTGTTCCAAATTGCATCTAGGTGTGAGTGTGAATGTTTGTGTGTTGGCCCTGCGTTGGTCTGGCGGGCTGTTCGGGGTATGCCATGCCTTCACCCACAGCCGGCTGCATGCCTCTCCATGACCCTAATACCATGGCAGCATGGTGGTGTAGTGGATTGCATGTCCTCCTCACAGCAGGAAGGTCCTGGTTTCGATTGCCGGGCTTGAGTGTTTCTGTGTGGAGCATGCATGTTCTCCCCATGCTTGAAAGGGTTTCCTCCAGGTACTCCGGTTTCCTCCCAAAGTCCAAAAAACATGCACAGTAGGCTAATTGGTGGTTCCAATTCGGCCCTAGGTGTGAGAGTGAGTGTTAATGGTTGTATGTGTGTTGGCCCTGCGATGGTCTGTCAAGCTGTCCAGGGTGTACCCCGCCTTCGCCCAGAGTCGGCTGAGATGGGCGCCAGCCTCCCTGCGACCCTAATTCAGATTAAGCGGCTCAAAAAATGAATGAATGAATGAATGAATGTATGTATAAACCATGATGCGGCCCAACAACATACATTTGCAGCCATTTTCAATTTCAAACGCACTTGTGCGTGTGTGTTTTATTACATGAATACAAATCAATATTATACATGATTAATCTTTGTTTATAGGTGTGATATTTAGTCACTGGCTCTGGCTGTATTAGCTCAGACAGCTAGCCAGCTAGTACATCCACATCCACTCTGTTTCTCTGCCTGTGTGTCAAGCAGCTGGGTGTCATTAGATGTTTACTTTCATTTATTCAGAGGTATGTTGGAATGCGTTATGCCATATTAAAGGGAACCACACTTTGTGCATGCATTGCTTTATTCGATAACATATGGGAAACACACACACACACACACACACACACGAGAAGGAAGGAAGGAAGATGGGATATTTTAGCAGCCAAAGGTCCAACCACAATAAAGACTTTACCTTTCCCTTTTATTCCTTCTTTAAACTTGCACATCAAAGGATAAGTCTTGGACACACACACACACACACACACACACACACACACACAATTTCTGTTCTCTTTATGATTTATATGAGACACACACAGAGTGTAAATCACACACTGGCAATCCAGAGGCCTTTCATGTAGTGGAATCTGTAACACACACACACACACACACACACACACAGAAAAAGAGAGAGAGAGAGAGAGAGAGAGAGAGAGAGAGAATGAAGCTGATGAAGCCACGCTTATAACACCCACCTGTGGTCATCGGTACAAGAGCAACATAACAGTTCCTTCATTCATTTTCTAAGCGACTTAATCCTAATTAGGGTCACGGGGAGGCTGGCGCCCATCTCAGCCGACTCTGGGTGAAGATGACTCTCGCCAGACCGTTGCAGGGCCAACACACATACAGTCATTCACACTCACACTTAGGGGTAACTAGGAACCACCAATTAGCCTACTGTGCATGTTTTTGAACTGTGGGAGGAAACTGGAGTACCCAGAAGAAACCCTTTCAAGCATGGGGAGAACATGCAAACTCCAGTCCGGGAATAGAACCCAGGGATTCTTGCTGTGAGGCGGACATGCTGCAACATAATAATAATAATAATAATATTTTAATTCCTCATGGAGATCAGAAATATTTCATAAACTGGAGAGTGGCCACAGAATGTTTACATATTTCCCGATATTTATCAGCAACACCTTGCAGCACTTGTCTTTTGTTGTACCTGTTAAAAATATTTTCAGTGTTTTGCAATGGAACTGGAATCCAAGGCTCCAGCGGGCACCGGATCACCAAATATTGAGAGGTGGAATATTGAAGAAATATCCAAACCTCCAAACTTCAAACGCTTCTGTGAACTTGTGCCCAGAACTGGTGCTCAGATTCCTGCTCATGGCTGTCAGGACTGAAGCCTGACGTGATCCTCTTCTATTGTAGTCCATCCGCCTTAAAGGGCTCATGTCCTGTTTATTCGGAGATACGTTTCTGCTGAGAACGGTTGTAAAGAATGTTTATCCAAACGACATATCTGGAGTAAGAACAAGTTCGCCAAGGACTGGATGGTGGCTGATCCATCAAGTCTAATAATGTACAAATACAAAACTGATGGAAGGAGTCTCCAGTGTCAACACCGTGCCAATATCATCGGCATTAAAAATATATAGCCTACATTTCTCATAAAACTGTTTCTCTTAGTCGATATAACTTCAGGAGAAAGTCAGCAGCTGCTGCAATGCTAGAATACAGTTAGAGGTGCTTTCGGACCAGAGGAACTGAATCTCATAGTTCTTGGAACTCTTTATGAAACGACCCCTTTTTAAAAAGAGCGTCCATTTACATTTACAGCAATAGGCAAGATGCCCTTACTTAGAGCAACTTACAGTTAGACAACTGAGGGTTAAGGGCCCTGTTCAAGGGCCCAATAGTGACAGCTTGGTGGTACCAGGGCTCAAACCCCTGACCTTCAAATCATTGATCCAAAGCCTTAACCAGTGAGCCACCCCATCCTCCGTGGTGCAGGAACTGGGAACGATAAAAGTTCTTAGAATACTGTTTTGAGGGACTTTTTAGTTCTGACTTCAGGTTGTTTGCCAGCATGAAGAAGAACCGTGCGTGATATAAGTGTATGGTTTACAGATGAGCCAGGGCATATGTGCCTAAAATGTTATTTTGTTTCCACCTAACCTAGCCCATGCTCCTGGGAGCAAACAATGAGGAATGATCCACTCTTTATTTATTTTATTTCATTTTATATGATTTTCCAAGCAAGCATTAGTGTATTAAAACTGTTTTGTTTTTTTTCACTACAGGTGAAGTGAGTAACTCGTTACCGTGGGATATAAAAGACCGAAAGTAAATCGTCAGTTCTGGAAGTTGAGGCACTCGAAGAAGGAAGAATGAGCAAAGCCATTGTGATGGCTAAATGACGGGGTCTATTCATCTCCAAAAAAAACTTGGTATGCAGTGGTAAGTACCTACCAAATGTCTCCCAAGAAGGACAACCAGTGAACTGGCAGGAGTGTCATGGCTGCTCCCTGATGCACGTGGGGAGTGGAGGCTAGTATGTGTGGTCTGATCCCATAGAAGAGCTACTGTAGCCCAAACTGCTAAAACTGTTAATGTAGGAAAAACCCTGCCAACAGAGTTATACTGAGTCTGTGTCAGAATGTAGTCACTGATAGGGACTTCAAAGAACTTACATAAGTCGCTCTGGATAAGGGAGTCTGCCGAATAACATTAATGTAAATGTAAAGGAGTCAGAACATGCAGTGCATTGCAGTTTGCTATGTATGGGGCTGCAAAATAGAATACAATATTATCAGAGCTCTTTATATATATATATATTATATATAAAGGGAGTGCCCAGAGGAAGTGGGAAGAATATGCAGCTCTATTCAAACACTCTCACTGAGCCCAGGACTCGAACCCAGGACCTTCTTGGTGTGAGACGGCCTTGCTAACCACTGTGCCGTATATACTGTACAGAGAAACACAGAAATAAAAGATTATACAAAATATTTCAGTTAAAATATAATTGCTGGCAGTTCAAGATTACATCCTTTTTTATTTATTTTTTTTATTTAATCACTTTCGGGGGAGGGGGGAGGGAAACAGTAACCCTGCTTTACCTTTACGCTGAGTATTTTCCTATAACAGGACACCCCATCATGCTGTATTGTTTAAACGCTAGATAACACCACTGTAACTGATAAGAAACATAAGCAAATATTAAATTTTATTTATATCACAATAATGGTCAAATTTATACCTGAAAATTTAACTGAACTTTGCATTGAATTCATATTCATCAGCAGTCAACAGGTTTCCAAACAACTCGAGTGCAAAGTGAGGGAATATTTCTATTTCTCCGCTCCGGATGATGTTTGTTATATATACTGTACTATTAAATATTTGAGACACTGCTTAGATATGGACATAGTTTAATGAGACAAATCAATCAATATGACGTTTCTACTTGAGATGGAATTCTGTATGAACTTTGCAAACTAGTGGCATGGAAAAATTTATAGTTGGCCTTCATCATCATCATCTTCTTCTGCTTCTTCTTCAGTTATCTTATTTTATTTCTTTCCAACAAGGATTTGATGAAGAACAGGGGCGAGAGAGAGAGAGAGAGAGAGAGAGAGAGAGAAGCAATATGGTTTTAATGAAGAGCAGCAGGCAGTCAGAAAAATAGAAAAGTAAAAATAGACGGGGAAACATACAAATACGAGAAAAAAAAGAGCAATTCCGGGGTCCAGGCACTTAGAGGCTAATTTCCTGAGGGTCATGAAATTACACAGAGGTCAGTCAAAGGGCTTTACATGCCAGGTTTGGTGTTGATCTGACCAGAGATTGACCCATAGCTCTGATGTTCCCTAACGTAGAGCCTTTTCCATCATGATTTAGTTAGAGCGTACCCCAAAGGCCCTACAAGTGCAATGTTGCGTCAACTGAAGTTACGGTTTATGAGAAGAAGATTTTTAAATCTATTTTTCACAGAATAAACTTGGTTTAAAATGGGCGTGTCCATGTGCTTGT
>JAQMYF010000005.1:4436267-4438767 GCA_030014195.1 Neosilurus mollespiculum | reverse complement strand
CTCCCCGCAACCCTAATTAGGATTAAGTGGTTCAGAAAATGAATGAATAATAATAATAATAATAACAATAACAATAATAACAATTTAAACGTAACAATATATTCCAGATGGTAGCAAGTCCGTCTCACAGGAAGAAGGTCCCGGGTTCAAGTGCCGGGCTGAGGTGTTTGTGTGAAGTTTGCATGTTCACCCTGTGCTTGCGTGGGTTTCCTCAGGGTACTCCGGTTTCCTCCTACAGTCCAAAAACATGCACAGTAGGCTAATTGGCTGTTCCAAATCGCCCCTAGGTGTGAGTGTGAATGGCTGTGTGTGTGGGCCCTACGATGGTCTGGCGAGCTGTTCGGCTGAGTTGGGCTCATATACAGTTTGTTAATGTTAGGGAATTAAAAACTATAACCACCATTTTCAACAAGCACAAAAATGGCAATTTGTGAATGCGTTCTGGTTAAAAAATGGAAAGTCCTACACTAAAAAAACTTTATGCCACAGTTCATGTATGCCAGGCTAAATGCTAATCAACAGTTAGCTAATAGTTGTGTAGCGTGCGGAGGTGCGTGACACTCCTGGTTCAGCATGATCTTGAACTGCAGCACATCTGTTCTTAACCTGTGATGTTACCTCCCAGAACCCGCTGCTGATTTGCCTCTCTGATAGTCAGTGTGTGTGTGTGTGTGTGTGTGTGTGTGTGTGTGTGTCCACCCTGTATGAAGATCTGTCCCTTAGATATGTGTGTGTGAAGGAAGCTTTGCAGGTGTTCCCGACCTGTCATACAGGTACTTTATCTACTATCTGTGTAATCGCGTGTGACGTCTCGGCCTCTCGAAACCCGCGTGTGCGTCTGAGTTCCACAGGTGGACGCCGTGAACCTTAATGGATTCAAAGCGAAGATACACGCCACCTCGATTCACACCCCGTGGTACAGTGAAGTTGAGCCGCAGGTCTTGCGTCCAGACACAATCGTGTGCCTCTTGCTTTGACTCATGAAGTTTTTATCTGGGTATTAGAACGGCGCTGATTCAGGTGTGGTGAAGATAACACACACACTTCGTGTGATTAAAGCAAAGTGGATTTAATCCAGCAGCAAGTGTCTGGAGTTCTTACTACACACACCAGCCTACAAGTATAACAATTAATTGATTCAATTTAAAAAAAAAAAGTAATTAGGATCCTTAAAATAACTTTTAATTCCAGTTTCATCCTGTTAGTTTGCTTTAGAATTCATTTGTAAAGCACTTTGGCTGACCATGTTGTTTTTAAATGTGCTAAAGAAATGAGATTGACATTGACACTGACACTGATGTAACTTTAGTACACAGAACTAATGATTAGCAATACTGTATGTACTTTGACATACCTGAGCTACAGGTATTTCTCCACCAGCCACCTGTATCAAAGGGCACACACTCTACCCCTCTTAAAATCTCAAACCCATTCACACGACATGACTTTAATCCCCTGCAATCTGGGTTTTTTTGGGGGGTTTTTTTGGTGAATTGTTCAGCCTTGTACACAACACGAGTTTTTATTTGGAGATATCACCATATCCTGTTTAATAATAAACACAACGGTGAGAACGTTTGACTTTGGCACCTTTTTTGCTTGGAAATGCAGATATTTAGGGATTGTCTGGAAAAAAGTAGCAATTTTTAGCACCATGAATAATATTGGGTCAACTTTTATTATTTTTTTACATTAAACATAGGCATTTGACAAATAATTGCTTAGAATTATTATTATTATTATTATTACTATTAAACCCCCCCACCGCCATTTTTTCTCCCCACCATTCAAGTGTTGCCTTCCCTATCACACAACCACCACAAACCAGGGAGGGGCGTAAGCATGCACATGCCCCCTCCGTGACATGCAATGTTTCCTTCCACCCGCCTCTTTACGAACTGCTGCACATGCGTATTTGGGGGGTGGCCTAACACACTCAGAGGGAAAGACGACCAATTCGTCTGGAGAGCTCCTCCAATTCGTTCCCATGGACTCCCGGTCACAGATTTCTGTGGCATCAACCCGGATTCGGACTTGCGATCTCCGGGTTGATAGTCACGTACCTTGTCACCTTGCCACTCAGGAGCTTACTACTACTACTATTATTAATATTATTATTATTATTATTATTATTAGTAGTAGTAGTAGTAGTAGTAGTAGTACATTTAGTCTCTCAGACTAATAGATGGAGGATAACCTGGGTTCAGAGATCTGCTGCACATGCCAGCAAAGAAAATCAGATTTCCTGTTGGACTTTGTCTGGATGTTTCTATCTGTTGTTCACACGAGTCAGAAAATGGTTGACACCACGCGACTCAGCACTGCTTGACATACAGACAGGCTTGAAAATATTGATTACAGAGAAAGTTAGTGATATAATAAAACAATTGAAGCTAAAGTTTAACTGGAATGAAGTTTGTCACTGTCATCTTTGATCTTGAAGCACACAGTGAAGTGTGTGTGTGTGTGTGTGTGTGTGTGTGTGTGTGTGTTCAGATCA
>JAQMYF010000005.1:4409654-4420401 GCA_030014195.1 Neosilurus mollespiculum | reverse complement strand
CTACACACACACACACACACACACACACACACACACACACACACCACTTCATGACAGATTGAACCTGGAGCAAGGTAACATGTTACCTGCAGAGAGGAAGCGAAAGGTACGAATAAGCACACACAGCTGTCTCTTCTAAAACACACACACACACACACACACACACACACACACACACACTGAATTCTTTCTCAACCCATAACTCGCCTTAGATTCTCTTTCCATTGTGGACACATCCCAAACCACACATCCTATTCACTATATAGGTCATATTCACAACAGCCACACCATCATTAGGCCTCTATGAAGGTGTCCAAAGCCTATTCACGAAATCATGAGTCCGCCGAGGATGCGTCCCAAACCACACACCCTATTCACTATATAGGTCGTCAGAAGAAGAATTTCGCCATCATTGGTTCACTGTGAATGTGTCCCAAACCACAAATTTTATTTATAATCTACTGTGAATATTAAGTACACACCCCTGGTACAATTGCAGGGTTTTGTGATGTAAAAAAAAACCAAGATGACTCATGTCAGATCATTTTCCCTCTTTAACGCGACACAACAACCAACCGAATTCAATCACTCATCTCTCATTTGCCGATACATCTTAATCCTTTGAGGGTCACAGTGAGGCTGAAGCCTATCTCAGCCTACACTGGGTGAAGGCGGGGTACACCTTGAACAGCTCGCTAGACCATCACAGGGCCAACACCCTGAACACATTCATACTCACACTCACACCTGGGCAATTTGGAACATCCAGTTAGCCTGAAGTGCATGTCTTTGGACTGTGGAAGGAAACCAGATTACCCAGAGGAAACTCATACAAGCACAAAAAGGACATGCAAACTCCACACAGAAACACCAGAGTTGAACCCAGGACCTTCATGCTGTGAGGCGGGCGTGCTAACCACTATACCACTGTTACACCCTCGATTTAAGTCAACAAATCATTTTGGGGACATCCTGGGTTCGAGTCTAGGCTCAGTAAATGCGTGTATTTGAGGCATTTGCATTTTCTCCCCTGTGCCACCCATGGTACATGTAATGTTTTGGAAATTCTTTTGAAGCCCTTTTCTGCCCAATCTCTTTTGACGACGAGTTCCCGTACATACCCCCCCCCCACCCCACCTCCGGTGGATCACGTCTACAAAAGATGTCAACAGAACCCTTCTGAAACAGCTGATCTTAATCTGGGGTCAATCAGAATCACTTGACTGATGACAAGCGTATGCTAATTCCTTTTAAACACGAGTCTGAATGTGATATGGGGGTGTAGACTTTTTATGTCTACTGTAGACCACACACACCATCATCACTTGAGAGTATTCATCTCAGACCACTTGCTAAGGTGCCTGTTTGGAACACTAACGCATCATAACCGAACCTAAACAAATACGGAGACTTCTATGCTAACGCTAAACATTATCATGGTTTTATAGCATCTCAGGGCTTAACTGTAACAAATCAGAACAGAATGGAAGTGTTGCAAGTTGCTAACTCCGTCTTAGCAGTTTCGAAAGTTGGGTCAAGTTGGGGGTTGCCAGTTCCATCTGCTTTTGGAGAACCATTTGCATGTGGGCAAAAAAAAAAAAAAAATCTGGCGGTGTCCCACGAATTCAGAATATCCAATGCCCCATGGGTAAACGTGTCCCATAATTCATTGGGGGTCACCCCCCCCTCACTTCCTCCTCTCTGTGCCAGCATTTAATGGCTGATTTGCATCTCTATGCCCCGCTCAGTGTGTGTTTCCGCCGTGCTGAATAACTCTATTAGCATGTACCGCAGGATCTCTCACACTGATAATGTGAGCACTGACAAGCCTTACACTGACCTGCCACTCAGAGAGAGAGAGAGAGAGAGAGAGAGAGAGAGAGAGAGAATGTGAAGAACATTTTAATTACCGCCACTTTACCCACACATTTGATTGTTACTTCACTTTATATCATATAACATTAGCACCACCTGACTGGTCTCTGTCAAGATAGCCCCATACACAGCAAACTCCAATGCACTGTGTGTTCTGACCCCTTTCTTTCATATCCAACATCAGCAGTCTGTGCTACAGTAGCTCTTCTGTTGGATCACGCGCATCAGTGAGCAGTGAACACCAAAGACACTCTTACCAGCTCCTTCCCTGGACCACCTTTGGTAGATATTACCACTGCATCCCAGAAATACCCTGCAACGCCTGCTGTTTTGATGAATAGTCCTGCTCGTTTAGCCTCCATAATGTGTTCCTTGTCAAAGTCATTCAGATCCTTACGTTTGCTCATTTTTTCCTGCTTTCAACACATCAACTTCAACAACTGACTTCACTTTCTTCCATATACATCACACTCTTTGGCATGTGGCACTGTAACAAGATAAACTGTCAGTTATGTTTTTAATGGTATGGCTGACCAGTAGATAGACAGAGAGAGAGAGAGAGAGAGAGAGAGAGAGAGAGAGAGAAGGAGGCAGCCATTGTTTTTCATTAATCTGAACTATTGTGATAATTACAACATGGACTTTCCATGCATCAGTACTGTATACTGACAATACATAGTACAAGACTCATAATTAGGGCGACAGCACATCCCCCTCACAGCAAGAAGGTTCTAGGTTCAAGTCCCTCACTTAGGCGTTTCTGTGTGGAGTTTACGTGTTCTCATCATGCTTGCATGGGTTTCCACTGGGTATTCTGGTTTCCTCCCACAGTCCAAAGACATGTTCATTAGGCTAATAGGATATTCCCGATTTCCACTAGGTGTGAGTGTGAGTATGATTGGTTGTGGGTGTGTTGGCTCTGCGATGGTCTAGCGAGGTAGCTGGTCAGGGTGGACACCGCCTTTGCCAAGGGTTCACTGAGATAGGCCCCATCCCTCCCGGGACCCTAGTAGGATTAAGCGGTTTGGCAAATGAGTGATTTCGGCAAATGTTATTGGTGTTTATAGTTTCAAAGCTGTCCACTCCACACAGAAAAGCCTCGGAAATCAAACCCAGGCCTTCTTGCTGTGAGGTGGATGTGCTAAGTACTACGCCAATGATGTGAATAACTCAATTCTGAATATACATAAAGAGTAGCGGTGTTGGTCATCCTTACAGCATACTTCATGCACAATGTAATGCATTTAAACGATAAAGACGCATATTTTAACATAAATGACCATAAAAAGCACTATACTGGGCAATTTTATCCCACAGATTACTAGCTGAACCAATACAGAACAACCATTTTTTCCCAGAAGTGATGTGAACTCGTTGGGCCGGGTTATCCAGCGCAAGTAAACAAGCAGATCTATTCAGCGAGCAACGTTTAAAAAGAAAAAGAAATGTTTTCCACGATTTCTGCTCTTGTTTGTGAAGCCATATGCTTTGCACACAGCTCAGCACTGGACAATGATGTGTTATCTTAGACTGGCGTCTGCTACACGAGGTCAGTAACCAGGCCATCGCAGCCAAAGGGACAAAACAACGAATTCGCGTCACTACAAGGGTTGCCTACTAACAGCCAACGAGGAAGGCAGCATGTTGCTGCGCATGCGTAGCAGTAGTAGTGTGGCAGCACCCGCATGTTCTTGACAAGGGGCAAGGACTGCTGATCATTTTAAAGAAGCAGTAATACAAATTCACCACAGGTACCCTTTAAGTCAGCAACACTGAATAACAAAATCATTGAAATAAACAATACAAATCTGGAGATTTGAACAGGATTAACTTTTAAACAGTGCTGTCTTTGCCTTTAAGCATGCAAGTATGTACGTATATCAGCAAACAACTGGATTAGTATTTTAACATGTACATAATCAGGAATCTATGTATGCTGGATTGCTCAAGAAATTTTATTATTAATATTATTATTATTATCATTATTATTGTTATTGTTATTTTATTATTATTATTATTATTACTATTATAATTATTATTACTAATATATTATTATCATGATTATTATTGCTCTTATTATTATTATTATTATTATTTTATTATTATTATCATGATTATTATTACCATTATTATTATTATTATTACTATTATTATTATTGTTATTATTATTATTATTATTTATTTGTTTATTATTACTATTATTATTATTATTACTTTTATTATTTTTTTATTATTACTATTATTATTATTATTACTATAATTGTTATTATTATTATTATTTTATTCATATTATTATTATTATTTTTATTATTACTATTATTATTATTATTACTATATTTGTTATTATTAGTATTATTAGTATTATTGTTATTATTATTATTATTATTACTATTATTATTATTACTAATATTGTCATTATTATTATTTTTATAATTATTATTATTATTATCATTATTATTATTATTATTATTTTGTGAGGAAGTAAAACTTTTACACTTTTATTATTTAGCAAACGAATGGCGCTTGCTAGCATCTGGAAAGAAATGCAAAATGCTAATGAAATATTAAGTAACACCGTGCAATAAATACACCAGCAACTTGTTAAATAAACTGATTTCACGGATTGTTATGCCTTTGATGAGACCTCATGATATATTAGATTTGGCATCCAGTCTAATATCGTGAGCGTCACTGCTCAGAAGGCAGGTTTTTGAAGTCAAAATAAATATTTGAGCCCTGAAAAGTTGCCAAGAAAAACAAACTCATCTAGTTTTGTTCATCATGCAGCCTTTATGTTCCCATTATCTTTCCATGATACTGCATGACAGGCAAAATCTAGTAGAATTCTATTATTTTATGAATACCCACCCCTCCATCCCTTTCTCTTTCTCTTTCCAGGGTATTCAAACCTGATTTTTGCCAAACCTGTCAATCCATTCCACCAACAGACAAATGTTTACCAGATCTCACTAAGGCAGAGCAAACATCCATGGGCACAGGCGAAGCCAATCAGCTTGCGCGCTTTGTCAGGGGTAAAGGGATCAAAGGTGGTGGAATCGGAAGTAAACGTGAGTGTGAGTGACAGGTCAACATGAGGAAGGAAGTCATCTATTTAACTGCTTTTAATGTACAACTCAGCGTTAATCTCGTGGGAGTGCGCACACACACACACACACACACACACACACACACACACACACACACACACTGTGTTTTTGCTTTAGGTAGTTAAACATTGCAGGTGCGATAGAGGAAAGAATCAAATCAGCAAGAAAGGCCATGAATTGAACCCACGGTAACCCTAGCGTGCACGCGCGCGCGCACACACACACACACACACACACACACACAACACAAACGCACCATTGTAAAGGTATTACATAAAGATAATATATAGTCTTCTTTAATTCTTTTCTTCTATCTTTCTCACAGAGAGAGTAACAGAGAAAGACAAAGAGAGAGAGTGTGTGAGAGACCGAGTGAGAGAGCGAGAGAGAGACAGAGATAGAGAGTGTAAGAGAGAAAAAGAGTGAGAAGGAGAGGGAGAAAAATGGAAAGCGAGAGAGAGAGAGTGATAATGTGAGAGAGAGAGAGAGAGAGAGAGAGAGAGAGAGACAGTGTGAGAGAGAGAGAGAGAGAGAGAGAGAGAGAGAGAAAGAGAGAGAAGGATAGGGAGAAAAACTGAAAGTGAGAGAAAGAAAGAGAGAGAGAAAGAGAGACTGATAGTGTGAGATAGTGTGTGTGTGTGTGTGTGTGTGTGAGAGAGAGAGAGAGAGAGAGAGAGAGAGAGAGAGAGTAAGAATGAGTGTGAGTAAGAGAAAGAATGTGAGAGAAAGCAAGAGAGAGAGAGAGAGAGAGTTAGTGAGAGAGAGAGAGAGAGAGAGAGAGAGAGAGAGAGAGAGAGTGTTAGAGAGAGAGAGAGAGAGAGAGAGAGAGAGAGAGAGAGAGAGAGAATGTATGAAAGGAAGGGAAAACATGCAATCTTCGAAGTAAACAATTTTATCATTAACACACTGGACTGCGGGTTAAAAAAAAAGTAATTATGATCTGGCATGCAGTTTAAATTCTCGTTCGCATTTAATGGACCGTCTCCAAGCCACAGACCCGACAGAGCTAATGCTGCCCAGGCCTCATCATCGTCATCATCATAATCTTCCTCTGTCTCTCTCCCTGTCCCTCATCAGTCCTCTATTTCTCCTCCTCCTCCTTCTCTCTCACTCCATACATATATCTCTTACCTGTTTTCCCACTTCCCTCCCGCTCTCTCTCACTCCGTCTCCAGTCCATCTAAATATGGAAATAAGCGTTCCAGATTACCTCCTGCAGGACGCTGTACACCAGCAGGAGCAGGGAAATAGAACTTATAATAGTCAAATATATTACTGTATTAAAAGGTCAAAATAAAGTCTTTCGTATTTTGGGCGGGGAATAAGGCCAAAACATAAATAAATAAGTACATTAAAAAATACAAGAAAAAATTAATCAATTATTTAAGCAAGTATTTATTTACTGCATGTGTTTATTTACATTTTTTTCAATAATTTAAGTTTTTTTTTTAAAGATAATATTCATTTAATCATTAATTTTCTTAACCGCTTAATCCTAATTAGGGTCGCGGGGAGGCTGGTACCCATCTCAGCCGACTCTGGGCGAGGGAAGAGTACACCCTGGATAGCTCACCAGGCATCACAGGGCATTTAGTCATTATATTTATTAAATTAATTTGTTTTTGGTTCTTTTGCCCAGCTGATTCGGTGTCTTTACTTTTCTTATCCGCTATTTTGTTTTCCAAATCTCTTAGCACTAGCCCTGAATGTTAATCACAGCTGTCAGTTAGCATCCAACTGGAAGACACACTGAATGAAGACAGTAACATATTGCAGGGGAATTGCATGACCTGCTGTGTGTATTTTCTAAAATAAATAGGCTCCTTTTTTTTTCAACCTCCAGTGGCAATTTCACTAGCAATTGGCTTCTACGTTAAAAAAGAAAGAAAGAAAGAAATATAAATAAATAAATCCAGAGGCAGGCTCTGAAATGTGTTAGGTGACATTATTCAATTTGAAGGCAAGCCTATACTTAAATGTATAATGGTGAAAGTATATGGACGTGTAGAGCCTGGAGAGGAACAGCAGCAACAACTGAGCTATACTTTACTCGGAGGTGTGTTTGTGTTTGAGAAACTTCTGCAGTGATGCAGGATTGTTGGCTGATGAGCATAAAAATATAACCTGACATAAAATACAACTTCATAATAAAAGTGTTTCTTAACATTTATTACTAGAAGTCTGGACTCATTCTGGTTCATTTATGACAAATGCAATTACCATTTTATTATCTCTTTAAAAATATTCCTTCATTACTTTTGGTCTTTTATGGTTTAAAATTTTCACAGTATGATAAGCTTTCTTAAAAAAATATAAAAAATTTCTCTAAGTAAAAGTAACATTAATCTTGTCTCGATAGAAACATCACAACACGTACCTACATCTGTTTAAACTTTGAGTTTGTTTGTCTGTGAATAAAATCCTGACCACAATTATGCATGGATTTTCACCACACTTGGTAGGGACACTACCCTCGAGTACCAGACATGACTTGATTTTGAAACGTCATGGCCAGGTCACAACAGTGCTTATAAGAGTGAGTGCTTATACCTTTGAAGTGAGTGTTGACAGATATGTATGGACCATATATGGACTTCCAGCCGTCAAATTTTTTCACTAATTTGGTCACGCAGTGTGGAACATATCCTTAAATGTACCCATACAGAACCTATTTGCTACATTATCCATACTGCATGGTCGGGGTACCTTACATTCTGGGTCCCCGTATACTTTCCAGATTCTTGATTCTGGCTGCCGTGACTGGAACCTGTTTTTTTTTTTTTTTTTTGCTCTGGTAGCAGTTCAGCACTCTGTGCACCCTGAGCTGCATTTCTGCTCAACGTGGTTGTAAAGCATTGTTATTTGAGGTGCCTTCCTGTCCACCTGAGCAAGTAATCTCTGACCTTTTCATCAACATGGAGTTTCTTCCTGCAGAACTGCTGCTCACCGGATGCTTTCCGGACCATTCTATGTACTGTTATGTGCGAAAATCCAAGGAGATCAGCAGTTCCTAAAATACTCGCACCTCATCTTGGACTCACCTGGCACCGACAAGAAAGTGGCAAGAATTTTCCAGGAGGAAACTTGAGAAACTATAGGAAGCCCATGAGAAAACAGCTTCTAAGCAGGCTGTTGAATGAGCCCTTAAAAAATCTTGTTGAAGAAATCGATATCTGATCGATTTAATCAAGAGTGCTTTTATACTTTTAAATGCACAGCCACACCTAAATTAGCACAACGCCGACAGATCTGGGACTTTTTCCTTTTCTGTTATTTACTTGAGCTTTCGCGTCCATGTTGGCCGTGTTGTTCTTTAACTGCTCTCCAAATGTACACTTGACGGTAGGTCGTGTTTATCCCCCAATGACCATTTAACATTCATCAGTTCTCTTTCGCACTCCAATTTCATCTCTTTCTCTTTCCCTTCATCCCTCCACCCAGCCATTAAACTTAAAGCTGTCGCTGTCAGCGCTCCCTAGATGCTCGCTGCTCCTCTTCGCTCGGTAGAATTATAGAAAGGCAAAACAAAGTTAATGAATTCTTAATGAGCGATGGAGTGAGAAAGCGAAAGAGCGAGAGGGAAAAAAACCCAGCAAAACTGCCTTCCACTTGATTGATGATCGTCTCTGTTTTCAAATAATCCTGGCCTGTGGGCTTTCTACACTACAGTTTATATGCTCATCTCAGGTAATGCCTTCGACAGAACAGACATCACTCGTAGGTGGGAGGGGCTTATATTATGACAACATCACAATACACAATGTGTAGGTTTTAAAATGTATTAAATTCTAGCAAAACACCAACAAAGCATTGTAGAATATTTTATGTTTCAAAAAAGATTTACCCAACATTTACTTAAAACATTATTTAATCCACTTATAGACTAAAAACGTTGTATTTTTTAAGTATTTCTTTCAAAATATACGAGAGGCAATTTTGATGGATGTCTGGTTGATTAGTAAAAAGTCACCAACGTCTTAGCATGCTAACACATTTGACATTGAACTGTGATGCGCTAAAGTGTTAAACTCCCAAGCCCAGGTATCCAGTGCTCCTCTACATGCTGCCTTGCTCTGCCATTCACACTGAGTTGTGCCAAGAAGCTAACCTCAGCCAGGACCTTAACATTCACCTCCAAATAGGCCATTTCTGGCAGAAGACAACTCCTGGCCTGGTGCTAACTGTGCTAGCCCACAGAGATGCTGCACTGTGGTGCAGAGCTGACCGCATTGACGCCCTTAATGAACATCTATCGGCCATAATGAACCCTCCCAACACACCCCCACACACACACCCACACACACACACTCACACACACACACACACACACACACACACACATACACAGGATTTCAGTTATTTAGATTTAAATAGTATTTGGGGGCAATTGTATCGAGGTTCACTTATTGAGTAAAATGGATAATTGTGAATGATGGCGCTGTGCTCTGGGCTGCTTTTAGATGTTTGCAAGCTGGTCACCACTTTAAACGGACTATTACGACAGCACCTATTAGCATAACACAAGATAAACATCACTTCATGTACTTAGGTACTAAAATGTACTAATGTATGCAGCAACATACATGCAAGAAGATAAATCGACTGTTTCAAGTACTATATAGATTTAAACACTGACTGAAAGCAGCGCTCTAGATAGGTGTCCGAGGCTGCTATTAGAAGGGTAGTGTGGCTCCTTTAAGGGCTTAATCGACTTTCCTTTACACCTCCTTTCACTCACTGATTTTTGCATTCAATTATATCACCTGTCTTGTTAGTATAATTATCCGTTTAACAAGTTCATGTTCCATGTTACGGTTCATGTTTAATCTGTTTAAGTCTAACTGCTGGCTGTCGTGATGCAAGTGAGCGATACATAACAGCCAATCAGTGACGCGGCAGCCTGATAAATTTACATTTATGGCATTTGGCAGACACTCTTCTCCAGAGCGACTTACAGTTATCTTTTTTTTAACAATAAAAAATTTTTTAACAGCAATTGAGGGTTAATGGAATTCTCAAGGGCCCACAGTGGCAGCATGGTGGTACTGGGGCTTGAACCCCCAACTTCTGGATTACTAATCCAGAGCCATAGGATAGGATAGGGATTTGGCAAAAACTAGGGACATCCAAATCCAAATCCAAATCATGTTCCATGTCTATGGTGCACGGCTCTGAAGCTCTGCTATTAAAAATTCTATGATGGGATGGTTCCAGTAAAATCGTTTTTTATACCAAATGCCACCCTCCACCCGCAACCCCCCCCCACCACCACCACCACCATTACCTAATTATTTTTATTTTGTGTATATAATTATTTGTCCTCGAAGTAGAACCACTGCTCCTCCACATTGAGAGGAGCCAGTTGAGGTGGCTCGGGCATCTGATTAGAATGCCTCCTGAACTCCTACCTGGTATGGTGTTTCAGGCATGTCCAAGTGGAAAGAGACCCCGCGGTCGACCCTGAACACGCTAGAGGGACTATGTCTCTCAGCTGGTCTGAGAACACATTGGTGCCCCCCAGAAGAGCTGGAGGAAGTGGCTGGAGTCTGGACCTCACTGCTAAGGCTGCTGCCCCTGCGATCCAATCCCAGATCAAGTGGAAGATGATGATAATGATGATGATAATTAATTATTACTAATCAAATAAAGTAATTGAATTATTTGTTATTCATTAAACATATTACTACTGAATCTATGGTGTTTTGTTCAATAAATAAATAAATAAATAAATAAATAATTGATTGATTGATTAATTAATATATATA
>JAQMYF010000005.1:4390156-4401069 GCA_030014195.1 Neosilurus mollespiculum | reverse complement strand
TCCCTGGTTGGTGGTGGTCGTGTGATAGGGAAGGCAATACTTGATGGGTGGGAATTGGATACGACTAAAATTAGGGAAAAAAATGGAAAAAAAAAAAAAAAAAAAGTGTACATCCTTGTTCACGCTATAGGTGCAGAAGTTTCTGGACGCTTCACCACAACACTCATTTGTGTTTCTTGATCGTTGGACCTCTTTGCATTTACAAGTTTCTCTCTTCTGGGAAAGCTGTCCACTAGATTCTGCAGAACGGCTGTAGGGATTTATGATCATTCATTCACAAGAGCATCATTACAGTCAGGTACTGATGTCAGGTGGAGAAACCTGAGGCGGTTGGGATATTCAGTGGGGTAAACCTAAAGCGACCTTGGCAAGGTTCATGGAGCTCAGTGCGTGCGCAGGGGGGGACGGTCATGCTAGAACAGGGTCTAGTTAAGGGAAACTTTAACCCACCAGCAGACATTCTGTACAATTGTGTGCTTTCAACTTTGTGGCAACAACTTTGTGAAGAAGAAGCTACATATGGGGATGATGGTCTTTTGTCCATATAGTGTATATGGCATGACCACACGTGGTTTTGTGCTGTTCGGTGAGGTCAGAAAACAGTCAAGATCGCGCTGCTTAGCTAGCTAGCTAGACTATCAGTTCTAGCTGATCAAGAGCCAGTTTAGCCTTTTCTATATTTAGAGTTCTCAATTGTCATCAGTTTGCTTATCTAATCTGTTTCTTATTTCAGGGGTTGATTATATTTTTAACAAAGACAATATTCGTTACCAGGGGCGAATTGATCTGCATGTGCACAATAGTGACAATCATTGGCTAGAAAGAGCATTATGGTGGAGTAAATGTTTTAAATGTAATCTGACTGACGTTCATTCTCTTTTTTAAAACCTACATGTCCTAAATCCACCGTTTCACCAGTGTCACCTTTGACCTCCTTGCATCTGCCTCCCCTGGCGACGACCTCAGACCTTTGACCTCTAAAGGGAAACGCATACCTCAGCTTGATTAGGGTGATGTAATCCAACACCTGTGCGACGGATTACTAACTGACGCACACACATACACACACACACACACACACACACACACACACACACAGGTGGTTTAGAGGGGAAGTAAAATTTGTGTGGTGTCAAATGAAAGGTAAGAAACAGGAGAACCTCCCCACTATTACCATTTATGTGCTGGTCACTGCTAAGCAATCTGTTTATCTTTGTTTCGGAACAGATGTAGACTTTTAGAACAGTGCGAACTGTTCGAGAACTTTCCGCAGACTTCTAAATAAAGAAACGGAACCCATCATACCAGTAGCTGTTGATGAATGCTTCAGAACAACGGCTCTGACAGTCGTTTCAGCTGAGAGGGAAATCGCAGGTTGATATGAACACACATATTCAAATATGTTCATTGTTTCTACAGCAGCAAGTAACACAGGGACCTGTATGTAAACAGGTTCTTAAAAAATGATGTGAGGATTTCTGTGAGGGTAATTAGCAATTATGCACCAAAGGTGAGGTGGATATCTCTGAATAATCCCGGAAGCAGAACATCAAGCAACATCCACCGTGCCTAAAGTGCATAATTGTTTTAGCATATACTACACCGAAACATAAGCAAAAAAAGTACACTAAAATTAAATGTAATATTTCTGGGGTTTTTTTTTGTTTTTTTAATCATGACGGACGCAGGTGAGCTCCATGCACTCGCACAAGTAGCTGCAGAGTTGTGTGACAATGTCTCCTTAACTTTCTTTAAGAGCTTTGGCATGTACTGCATGGAAACATAAAGAAATGCAGACTAAAGTATATATTTACATATTTTGCCTATGACAGAGACGGGTCAGGTGAACTCTGCATGCTCCGAGCTAATAGCGCTGTTTGAATGATTGTTATTTAATACTTTTGGAAGGAGTCTCCAGTGTCAATGGCACTTTTACAACAGTACACATGCTTTAAATCAGCTTCCTGACCTGCCAAATACTCCAACCTGCTAATTTGGCTTGACAGAAATGGAGTCATCCATCCAGTGTACGGACGCTAAGCACCTTCTTACGTCTCAAGTGTGGATTAGGTTTTTCTTGTTTATCTCCGCTCTTGTTTCTGATTGGCTGGATGGTGTACTATGTGACTGTGTGCAACAAAGAACTTCAATCACATTATGCGCCACTAGTAATAAGTAACGTCAGTGGATTTGGTGTAGCCTAAGTTTTAGACTTGCTGTATTCTGTCTAGGTTTTGCAGCAGTCTGGCGAGCTGTTCAGGGTGTACTCCTGGATAGGTTTTAGACTCCCGATGACCCTAGTAGGATTAAGCGGTTCATAAATGAGTGAGTGAGTGTATTCTGTCCATGGTTTATGTATGAAAACATAACAATGACAATGTTTACCACGTTCCCCGAATTTAATGTTTCTTGTTTGACGCTTACCCCTGAAAAACACTAACCTAGCCAGATCTATCCAAACAACTGAGCTTTCGTTACTTATTAGCTAGATTCACTTTGTAGCTCCAGAAGCCACATTTTCCTATCTGAGGGGCATCTTATGATCATCACAGAGCTGAATTGTCTCATCTTTCCCAGACATTGACACACACACAAGGGGAAATCCAAACCATGCATCCTCTCTCTCTCTCTCTCTCTCTCTCTCTCTCTCTCCTTCTCACTTCGGCACTTCTTTTGATCCTGTCGCATGTGTGTGTCGCCCGCGAGCATATAACTTCATCACGGATGCAGCTTTACCATCTAAGTGCTGAAAGTTTGGCATTCTTCCTGTAAATGCCCCTTTAAAAAGAGTATGGCACGCTCGTTAAGGTTTCAGTAAGCACAAATCAAAGCACGTTTGATCACAGGCCACACACACACACACACACACACACACACACACATTCTTGAGCCCTGCTGGAATGCACCGTTCGGCTTTATCGCCGTCGAGATATATAATTAGACAAATTGTACATTGTGTTTTTTTTCCATCCTTAAATCCTCTACACTATACAGTGAACTATTCTGGCAGGCTGCCATTTTTTTTCAACTACAAAATAGTGTTGTTCTCTAATGCAATCCCACGATGCATTGCAATTTATAGGTTTATGAGGTATTATGATGCAGCTGAAATGCAATTCAAAATGCATAGAAGCCTGTATAGTGAATATGGCGGGTGGTTTGGGACACAGCCACACTAGAATGACATTAGTCGACTAGCATTTCGATAGTCGACTAATCATGTACAGCATGTCGTGGAATGGGTCATGGTTTGGGACACGACCACAGTGGACTGATGTGTGACGTGACCTTTATAGCAAATAGTATGTGTGGTTTAGGACACGCTCACAACAGACCCATAATGGTGAAGAATATCCCACAAGCAGTTGTTACCTATGTAATGAAAATCGCTTTGGAATACAGTATGCGACCTAGATAGTTACCTGTGTGATTTGGGACACATCCGACTGAACTGATGCTGTTTCTTTGTGACTTATTATAGTGAATAAAGTCCAGTTTTGGAATATTAATACAGCAGCCCGATGTTTTTGAGTGTCTGTGATGGTACTTGTGTTTATGTACACTATATAGGGAGTAGGGAATGTGGTTTGGGACGTGTCCACAGAAGACACAGATGTAGCCTACAGAGAATATGTCGAATGTTTACAGGAACTAATGTATATAGTGAATAGGGTGTGTGGTTTGGGACACCTCCACACTGAGTAACTGCAAGTGGTTATGTGGCCTATATAGTGAATAAGGTAAGTGGTTTGGAATGTGCCCAGTCTAATTATGTTGGTAAGGACTTTCAGATGATGTTCCTGCATCCTTTATAGTGAAAAGTGGTGCAGCGGTTAAGGCTCTGAATTACTGATCTGAAGGTTGGTGGTTCAAGCTCTTACCACCAAGCTGTCACTGTTGGGTCCTTGAGCCCTCAATTGCTCAGTTGTAAAACAATGATGAATGCAAGTCACTCTGGATAAGGGCATCTGCCAAGTGCCTTTGGTGTAGGTCTACAGTGGACTACTGATGGCTAGACATGTGATCTTCAGTAGTAGAATGGAAGGGAACTGGGTTTGGGATAAGACCATAGTGGCTTGATGGTAAAACGTTTGAGATGGTGTTCTATTTGGGATGTGGCCTAATATGACCCATAACCACAAAATCTTAATGCACCAGTGTTTTAGTTATGTACATATATATAAAGAGAGCACTCTGACTTAAAATCAGACAAAATTTCATGGCAATATGACACAAAATATATCTCAAGTTAAATGAATTTACTCACATTTTTTGACACAATGATAAAATAATAATAATAATAGAAATAGAGAGTAAAAATATATTATCTATTACTCCCCCCCCTGGGCTTGGCGAGGGCGTTTCTGTGTGGAGTGTGCATGTTCTCCCCATGCTTGCGTGGGTTTCCTCCGGGTACTCCGGTTTCCTCCCACAGTCCAAAGACATGCCTGTTTGGCTAACTGGCCAAATTGTCCCTAGGGTGAATGTGGATGGCTGTGTGTGTTCCCCTGTGAGTCTGGTGAGCTGTTCAGGGTGTACCCCACCTTCGCAAAGTGTCAGCTGAGATAGGCCCCAGAATTCCCGCGACCCTAGAAGGATTAAGTAGTTCAGCAAATGAGTGCGTGAGGGAGTATTATTTTTATACATAGTGATTATTTTTCTTTACATTAATATTGATTTCTTTTCTGCATTTTTGACATATTTGAAAACAAAAAGACAAGTTTGTGTCTTTTACATTTGGTTTATATAAACTAAGTTTTTAAACACTATTCTGACTTTTTTTCACTTTTTTAACATATGAAAGAAAGAAATTATAGTTTTCTTTTCTTATACATTTTCTCAAACATACATTTTCAGGTCTGGCAAACAGTTCAGACTGTTCACCTTCACCCCGCCTGTCTGCTGAGATAGGCTACACCCTAGTAGGATTAAGCAGTTCAGCAGATGAACGAGAATGATACAAGAATACAAGTGTATTTTTTTTTTTTTTTTTTTGTAAAAAATTTTAAATTAATGGAATAACAAAAAAAGTTAGTCGAGTGTACCATGAAGGGGGTGGTGAAGAACCCTAGAGAAACTATAGAGCTTATGATTAAGGCTTCCTGATTGCCCCTATTTATTTTATTCATTTATTTTCAGGCAGTTTGGTGCATTTGGTCAGATATATTGAGCTGGGTGGTATAAGACACATCCTCAGTAAATGGATGCTGGAATTTTTTTGATCTTTCATCATGAATAGGGAGTGTGGTTTGGGACACGTCCAGAGTGGATTGATCATAGACGTAATATGAATAATGTTCATTTGGCTGACGTGATAGAAATCACATGTGATATGGCACAGGTTTGTATAAGTAAAACCTGCAAACAATCTTTGATGTGTGTGTGTGTGTGTGTGTGTGTATGGATATATGTGTGATCTCTTTGCTACTAAACTACTAACATCTTGAACGTAAATGCAAAAGTGTCGTGCTGTGCTTTGTCTTTACAGCCTTAAGAATCTCTTGAAGCGTGTTTCATTTTAGCTGTTAGATGTAAACCACACCAAAAGCTGCTTGTAATGCTTGCGACACTTATAAACACACACACACACACACACACACACACACACACACACACACTTTTGACACTTACAAAGCCTGTAAATCTCACATCACTTTGTAGTTTTGCCTACAGAAGCTTTTGATTTAAAGCTAGAACATTTCACACACACGGACTGTTTGAGTGCAGGTCAAAAGAAAGCGGCCTTTTCTCAATTGACCGTGCTCAAGTTTTAGTCCACTAACCCTCGGTCAAGGGTCAGAGTGCATGTGGAGTGCACTAGTATGCAATTAAAGTGCACAGTCCTATCATTTAAACACACTCACAGTGGATTTTAGAGATCATGTCGTAGACAATATATCTAATAAGGAACCATCTGGTATGAATCTCTTGATTCTGGTTAAATAGATATGTAGCACCCAGGATAGAGCCTATATAGAGCACTAGATGTAAAAAATTTTTTGGGGAAAATTATAAGAAAAATGGATTCTAAATCCTGTACATGGTATTATATATTCACACTTACTAAACATTTATCATTTTGCATTGCACAGGGTGTAAATCTAGTGCACCATCTGGTGCATTATACATTATGAAGCTCTTTGGTACACTCTGTAGGTCTGCAGGTCTGAGAAGAAGCTTATAAAATACTTTTATTAAGTTAACTGCATTGACTGAATCCCTTTTATTTTCAAACAGCAACAGGGTGTCAGTCTATGTAGAATGGATTGCCCAGTGTGAAGGGGTTGGTGTTGGGAGCGAGTAATTTATCCTTCATCAAATTTCCAGCATGGAAAATTCACAGAATATCTGTGAACTAGAACTGCACAATACTGGAAGGTAATTGAATCACACAGTTTTACAAGAGAAAGGAAGAAAGTAGTAGCGTCTGAAAATCGGAATGCCTGAACTGCGCTTATTAAATTAGCTAGCCAATCCAAGCTTAAGATTCAAAATGAGAATTATTTGCTTGACAAGCTGGCAAATGTGGAAAGAAATTAAGTTATCAGCAAACTTTTTATATTTATGTTTAGGTACTATCTAGTAGTATTCAAGGCAGGTAAATTTCTGCGACTGATGTTCAGGATTTAATGTCGAGAAGCCAAGATAAATCGCCACTAATTTCTATCTAGAAGTTTATGTAGCCTGGGTTTAGCTGAGTATCTATTTACATTATCATATCTGTAATATTTACAGCAAGAATACAATGGACGTGCCGAAATACTATTTTGTGTTTTTCTTAATCCCATAAAGAATGGATCCAGCCCAGGATGTGGATCCAGTCCATCAGCGGGCATCAAGCATACACACTTGCACATTGATTGTGTCAGTCTCAAGTCGCTAGTCCATCCACTGGTGCATTTCTGATGGAATCTTCTGGATGGAAATTTAAGAGGGCAAACTGGGAAATTCCATATCGACAGTACGTCACCCAGGCTCTGGATCAAAACAGACAGCCTGGAGTGGTAAGGCAGCAATGCCAAAATGTTAAACTGCTGATTGGGCAAACAGCAAATTTGTTACTATTGCATTACTTGTCTTTAGTAAAATATTAAAAACATTCTCTTGTGTGAAGAACCTCTGCTGTGGGGGCATCCTGTGATGTATTACCAGTTGGTCGATGAACAGTTTCCATAAACATGGTGTAGCCTCAGACGGACTCTACAAGTGAAGAAAACAGCAGGTCATTTCTTTGGTCTTACATTAAATGCATTCTCCTATTAAACCATTAGGTACTAAGTGACAGGTTCATGACATCCTTGAAGAGTGAACTTCAGATAATAAAAATTGGAGGCCATCATCAACTGCACTCTTAGAAAAAGGGTTGTATCTCCAGTCCTAAATTTGTCCATAAGTGGTTAAGGTGATGGGTTGCTGATCCAAAGGTCAGCGGTTCAATCCCCACTATCACCACTGTTGGGCCCTTGAGCAAGGCCCTTAACCCTCAATTGCTCAGTTGTATAAAAATGATAATTGTAAGTAGCTCTGAATAAATGCGTCTGCTAAATGCTGTGAATGTATTTAAAGCCTGAAAAGGTCCAACACTGAGATTTTTCCTATCAGAAAAGGTTCCCTCCATTCAGTAAGAATTAGTGACCTTCAGATACCTCTTGACAAACTCTATTTCTAGGCGTGTAGAGCTATTTATTCGCCTACTGGGGTTCTTCTCACTCACTCACTCACTCACTCAGTCATTTGCCAAAAAGCTTAATCCAACAAGGGACATGTGGAGGCTGGTGGCTATGTCAGTCAACTCTGGACAAAGGTGGGGTACACCCTGAACTGCTCGCCATACCATCACAGGGCGACACACACACAATTCCGAGCAGGTCAATTTGGAACAGCCAGTTGGCCTTATGTGCATGTCTTTTGGCTGTGTGACAAAACCAGAATACCTGGAGGAAACCCACACAGGGAGTACATGCAAACTCCACACAGAAACACCCGAGTGGTTTCCATCTGAAACTGCAGACACAAAGGGACCCCTGGTGCATCCTATTGGGCCCCTTGGTGGCTCACAACACTAAATGACTACATAGACTACCAAAGACCAAAAATCAGCTTTGTTCATTTCAAAATTCAAACCAAAAGCAGCTATTAATCTGGAAAAACATTTAACTGGGATATATTTATTATGGTGTAAGGTCTTATTCACATTTCCCCTAAATGAAATACATTCAGTTTTCAGATCTTTTTATGTAACGTCCCATCTCCACTGTTGACATCATGTCGGTAAAAGTTTTCCGGGGGCACTTGGTTCAGTGGTGCGTGTTGATAGAGAAAAAGGAACACTAGCAGTTCCTGAATGTGCTCGAACTTCCCTAATTGGTTGAGGCCCACTGATGTGTAGCACCATCCCTCAATTACAAGTGAACATAATCCATCTTTTTGATTGCAGTAATTTATCCCAACTACTGCTTCAGGGTGATTGATGGGACTGTGTATTGCCATGGAAGCAATGGTGGAAGTCTGAGGGCAGTCTCTTGTTGCCAGGACACTCAGAATCCGTCCAGACACACTAATAACACATTACACATTTCTAGGGAATAAAACCTATTACTCTGTTCTCTTACTTTACGCAACCAAGTACCGTCTCCTCTGGGTTAGTTTGGTGGGGAAAACAAGTCTTTGGGCATTATGCTTCAAGGGTTCTTTCAATAACCATGACTTCTTTGCCACTTGGAATCCTTTCTAATGGGGACACCCTTTGGTCTAGTCGTCAAGCTGGAAAGACCATCCAATGGAAAGTTTCCTCAAAGAAAGAGAAGCTTATCCACAAGGATCAGTCTACAGGGTTGTTTCAGCAGGAAACTCCTCAAGAGGCTACTCCAGCCTCTTCATGCTAGAGAGCAAACTTTCCAGAAACTGTTTACCTGGGTCAGGTGTCACAGCAGGGTGGTGGACAAGGGCAACAAATGCGCTTGATTCTTTTGGAAGAAGACACAGTCTGGGAATCTGCACTTCTATTACTGCTTCATTTCTCTTCATCTATTCCATTTTTAACCTGACCATCTACCTTCCTTGATGATTTGCTCTTACTTACGTTTTCCTCAATCTTTTGCCATCCTGTGTCTCTCTTATTCTGTCCTCCATGTCACGTTAAAGCAATCTATGAGCACAAATTTGACTTTGACCAACAATCGCAAACCTATTCTTAATTGGGCAGCAATTACGGCGGTGGTGGTTCAGTGGTTAAGGCACTGCAGTATGATTTGATGGCCGTTCAAATCCCAGCACTGCCAAGCTGTGGGTTGTCCTGGAGCCAAACCATGAACCCTCCTCTGCTCAGATATATCCTGCCCTATCTCAGTAACAAGTCGCTTTGAATAAAAGCATCCAGCAAACGAGTAAAATATGTGTTTCAGAACTTTAATGGAAATATGGTCTGGTCAGAAGTTCAGAGAATGCATGAGATGTTGCCCTGAAATCTGCTCTAAAACCAGAACCTTAAAGGGCAGCTGGCTTCAAGATGGTCCCGTCTTTATATTTCAGGAGTGCCTAGAAAGTACTCTGTGCAGGAATCTGACTTCTGCTTCTTTAGCGATGACAGATTTGGTCTAAAATGTCCAAAGAATGATAGAGTTATAAGAATGGCATGTATATACATACAAATTTCTCTTAGTTAGCTTACAGGTTTTAAAGGATTGCTGAGTATATGTGTGTAACGGTGTGTGCTGCGTCATCGCGCTTAAGGAATGCCCAGGAATTCCAGACACAGACATGCGTCACTAAGGGCCTTTAAATCACCTCAACGGAAGTGCATTCCTCCCTTGCTTGCTTGCCCTAATATAAACCAACACTCTAGTAGCCAAAAAAGGACAACAGAAAAAACGAACACATTTCTACCAATTATAGAGTCTTATCAACGCACACGCATAAATATTTCTTTACTTGCTCTGGGATACACTGCACAGAAGCTGGGATGATTTGTGTCTGGAAAATCTTTGCAAAAGTCCTTTTTTCCGAGTAGTCAGTTCTGACCACTGAAGAACTATGCTGGTTTCATATCTGGACTCTTCATGTAGAATAATAAGCTTGTTTATTGTGTACATAGTCGCAGGAAAGCTGGAGCCTAGCCTAGCCAATTCTGGGTGAAGGTGTCGAACAGATGGCCAGTCTACCACAGGGCTAACGCACAAACACAACCATTCACACTCACATTCAAACCTAGGGCCAGTTTGGAACAATTTAGCTAATTTTTGCCAATTAGCCCATGTGCGTGCCTTGGGACTGTGGGAGGAAACTGGAATACCCAGAGGAAATGCAGGGGGAAAACATGCAAACTCCATGCGGAAACGCCCTCACTGAGTACAAGACTCAAACCCAAGACCTTCTTGCTGTGAGGTGGACGTGCTAATCACTGCACCACCGTTGCGTTTTGGTATTTGACATATATTGGAATATATGTGTACGTTACAGTAATATAGTTAGCAAACACTGGAATATGATTTAGAGAGAAAAAGAAACAGCGCAAGATAAGAAAAAAACAGCCATACATAGACAAATTCTCGCTAATATGGTGCTAATGTACATCATAAGGCAGCTAACACACTCAGAGCACATGTTCACTGATATTTAATAACATGACATGAAACATAATGTTACTTAACACACACACACACACACACACACACACACACATGTGGCAATATGCAAGCTAACATACACCAACATACACACCACAGGAAACATGCTAATACACGGCTCATGAAGCAAGCTAAGACAGTGTATTTAAAAAAAAGTTAAGTGCTAACACACATAACGTGAAGCTAGCTATATCATATCCCTACAAGTGGTGAGCTAACACACACCACATGAAGCTAGCTAACAAACACCATGTGAAGCTAACTAACAAACACCACATGGAGTTAGCA
>JAQMYF010000005.1:4364427-4383166 GCA_030014195.1 Neosilurus mollespiculum | reverse complement strand
TACAGGTAGAAGTAAAAGGCTAGTAGGGGTAGGGAATGTCTGGTTATGGTCCTGAGGGGCAGGGATGGGGTAGTACAAGTTGCAGTACTAAAGAAGTTAAGAAAGAGAAGTAGTAGTAGAGGCAGTGAAGGTCTGGTAAAAGTACTGAGGGGGATGTAAGGGGGTAGTAAAGGCAGGGAGGGGGTAGTTGAGGCTGTAAGGGGTAGTAGATACAGTAATATAATTCTGTGTAATGGCATAGGAATGTCTGTTGAAGCTGGAAGGAATCTGCAGAAAATCTGTGACAGCTGGAGCGAGAGAGATAGAGACAGAGAGCGAGAGACCAGCAGACAGATGATGATATATACGTATATTTTTCACATCAACAGACTTCAATAAATTCAACATGAACAGAGAGAAACAGATCTTATTCTCCTTCTGCACTTCTCCCCTGTGTCCCTGTGCCCTATTCCCTCCATCCTGATTAATAAGTGATCAGGACACTAACCTGTTGGCCAAAGTCTATAGTGCACCATATCATCGATACAACTTTTGGATGCACAGTGTACGTCTTCTCTCATTATGTTTATATATTCTTCCTTATATAATCCCTTATCCTCATATATTCTAAATTATATTTGAATATTTTTAACCAGAATGTGTTTAACAGTTACATAATAATAATCAATAGTGGTTTGAATCCCCAACCCGCCCTCTCTCTCTTTCAAACAAAGTATGTGTTATTAGAGGAAGCTTTATCTCTTTGCTACGCTGACTCGGAAGTGTGATTCCCTCGTTTCCCACATTCCACCCGTCAGCTCGGCCTTGAAGTTCATTCCCGTGACTGATGGGATCCGCACACTCCTAATCTACAGATTAAAGACAGAATAATGAGCAAGAGGAGCCAGAGATATTAGCAGGGATGAGAGAGATGGAGGGATAAAGCTTTACTATTGGCAAAGTGAAAGAATAAATCTCAAGCTTGCATCATTTTGGTCTCTCTCTCTCTCTCTCTCTCACTCATTCTCTCTTATATGAATTACAGTCTTCCCAATGCAGAGAAATGATCATGGCTGAGAAACATTAGTATACTTTTCTAAAAGGTGTGCACACTCATTTACCCTTATTCATTCATTCATCAGTCATTTGCCGACCCGCTTAATCCTACTAGGGTTGCAGGGAGGCTGGAGCCTATCTCAGCCAACTCTTGGCAAAGGTGGGGTACATCCTGAACAGCTCGCCAGACCACTGCAGGGTCAACACACACAACCATTCTCACTCACCCTCACACCAAGGGGCAGCTAATTTGCCTAATGTGCCTAATGTGCAATTTGGAACAGCTAATTAGCCTAATGTGCATGTCTTAGGACTGTGAGAGGAAACCGGAGAACCCAGAGGAAACCCACGGAAGCATGGTGAGAACATGCAAACTCCATACAGAGACGCCCTCGCCAAGCCTCGCCAGGACTCAAACTCAGGACCTTCTTGCTGTGAGGTGAACGTGCTAACCACTACACTACTGTGCCGCTCTGTAAGTGATTTTATTATTGTCAAAATCCATAACATTTTTTGTATTAATAAAATCAGCTGAGAACCTGGATGCTATATAGTAATTTATGCATTAAAGGGTTAATTATTAAGAAAAGGGACAAAAAATAATTTTACTGAATACTGAAAATGTTTTATTGCTGTAAAATTTACTTTCTTGTGAGATAACGGTTTAAATAAACACTCAGTTATTATTTTAGTGGTGAGTATTTTCATTCAGGACATACTATTTACTGGACACACACACACACACATACGTACACACACACAGCTGTAGTCTAAACTGTGTCTGTCCAGTTGTTGCCAGTGCTCAAACCTTTCACGTCCAGCTGTTGCTATCAACACATTAACGAGAGAGGATAAAATATATGTGTGTGTGTGTGTGTGTGTGTGTGTGTACAGACTAAACAACACAAGAACTCCCTCACTGAAACTTTTTTCTTTTTCAAGCACTACCCCCTGACCGTCACCATGGCGACGTGTGCTGGGAGAGATGGACATGCCACACCCACTTTCTCTTCAACCTGCTCACAGATTCATATCCAAGCATGAAAGACGGACTAGAGCAGAAACATGAGATAGATAGATAGATAGATAGATAGATAGATAGATAGATAGATAGATAGATGTGTAATGTCAATGTGAATACATGTAATTAAGTGTATGTATATTATATGCATCAAGTCTTTTGTGAGGAATCCATGTGTGTGTGCGTGTGTGTGTCTGCGCGTGTGTGTGTGTGTGTGTGTGTGTGTCCATGCTCCCGGTGTGTGTTTCGGGCCACATTCCTGCTGTACCACACCCAGGATCATTGTAATGAAAATTCCTCCAGCTGTGCCAAACAGATCCAGTTACTACTAATCCTGGGAGAGAGGGAGAGAGACAGAGAAAAAGAGAGGGAGCGAGAGAGAGAGAGAGAGAGAGAGAGAGAGAGAGAGAATGAAAGTGCTGGACTGAAGAGCCAAATCATGAGTGAGAGATAGAGAGAGAGAGAGAGAGAGAGAGATGGATAGGTGAAGGTGGAGAAAGATGGAGTGACAGAGATAGATGGAGACAATGAGCCAGAGCGCTATAGCTCAGAGGTGTCCAGTCGTTTCGTACACATCTCATATTATGCTACAGCTTCTAATTACCAACCAGGACAATAATAGAGTAACACAGCAGAACACTTCAGGGGCATTGGCACACCGGCTGTGTCCCAATCTGAAAACAGCTCCCAACGTACTGTACAACGTACAAGCATTTATTGGGCTTGATTCACATTCAAAAGCAACTGAGCTGCATACTGCTGCCAAATCTGAGCACAAAATATATAACATGTACACGTATCTATAGATATATAGACAATACGTCTAGACAGACGTGGTCAACACACCAGGCTTCATGGCTGACTGATGAGTATGCTTACAAATATATGTGAAGACCACAGTTAAGACGGTCAATAACAAAATGTGACATCACAGTATATTTACCTAACTCTTGGCCAAATAACTAGCCGCTAACTTGCTAGCTGGACATGTGGACTTCACAGAAGTCATGCTTTCTTTATGCATGCGTACTACAAATATACTGAATTTTTACTCCCACCAAGGAAGCTACGTTTTACCCTTGGTGTGTTTGTTAGCAAAATTTTCAGGAGGCTGGAGCCTATCTCAGCCAACACTGGGTGAAAGCAGGGTGCACCATTAACAGCTTGCCAAACCATCGCAGGGCAACACACACACACACACACAACCAAAAACCGGGTCACCCAGGGGAAACCCACGAAAGCATGGGGAGAACATGCAAACTCCACGCAGAAACGGTCAAGCCCAGGACCTTCTAGCTGTGAGGCGGACGTGTTAACCACAAAACCACCGCGCTGCCTATGTGTGCAAATAAAGATTTTATTATTTTTTTAAATATATACTTAACCTTTAGCTGTATTTTTGGCTTTTAAAGACAGCAACCTTTATTGGTCAAATTCTTGTGGTTGACCTTTTTAATCAAGTGTCAGTGGTAGAACTGTGCAAAATTAAAGTTGTACTTTTTTTTTTTTCCCGTGACTAGCCGAGTTATCTTTCAGGCTAGCGTGATTTGTTTTCACTTACAGTAGTATTGTTTCTGGCAGGTGAAAAGAATGATAAGAATTCAGAAAAATGAGCTACAAGCAATTAAAAAAAGAAGTAATGCTAAAAGTGGTGCTAAAAGTAGAAGTATAATTTATGCTAGTGCTTTTTGTTCGTAAGATCGTGTGTTAGCAATTTCTCAAGACTTCTGAGGACAATGCTGATAAAACTGACTGTTCTGTCCCATTGTCAGTGTAACTAGCGTATTACATGCTAGTTGGCGAGCTCACTGAGGAGAAGTGCCCTTCTGAAATTTTGTGTCAATTATGCATTTACATTTTAAAACGCATGTATTCAAGCAATAGAACATTCAGAGTTTTGTGTTATCACTAATAGCATCAGGGCTGTGATAATCTGCAGCCAGTGGAACATCGCCATGATGTTATTCCCCATAAAACAGACCATTCGTTCTCCATCAGTCAGCCTAACGATGTTATGTTCTCCACAGCTGTTTGGCTGGGGCAGGTGTGTGTGTGTGTGTGTGTGTGTGTGTGTGTGTGTGTGTGTGTGTCGTATGGGACTTGGCCAGCAAGGAACGAAGGAATTCGGAAGACAAAACGGAAAGAGAGCAGACGGGAGGGAGGGAAAGAAATGGATACGGCTTGGAGATAAGCCGATCCCTTAGCAACGGCCTCACAGTCACGACAAGAGCAAACACACACACACACACACACACAGTGCACCTGGTCAGTAAGTGAGCTTGCTGTTGTATTGCAACTGCATGTCACGCTACTCATCATTATGGAAATACTCAAGTTGACAAGCAAACATTTTTGTTGTTGTTTGTTTGGCCTCTTCTTTAATGCACTCTTTTTTTCAGTTGTCCTCACTATTCCTCTTGGACGAATCCCATCAGCCATCTTTCTCATTGTTCCATTATTTCATCACTGGGCTTGAGATGAGCTTTTCCAACCACCTCTGCATTGCATTTCATCTTAACTAAATACTTATGAGGAGGCATGGTGGTGTGGTGGTTAGCACATCTGCCTCACAGCAAGAAGGTCCTGGGTTCGAGTCCGGACTCTGTGTGGCATCTGTATGTTGTCCCTGTGCTTGCCTGGGTTTCCTCTGGGTACTCCGGTTTCCCTTCACAGTCCAAAGACATGCACACTAGGCTAACTGGTGGTTTCAAATTGCCCCATGTGTGAGTGTGAGTGCAAATGGTTGCGTGTGTTGCCATGTGATGGTGGGCTGTTCAGGGTGTACTCTGCTTTTGCCAAGAGTTGGCTGAGATAGTCTCCAGCCTCCCCACAACCATAGAAAGATTAAGTGGTTTGGCAAACAAATAAATGAATGAAGGAATGAATACTTATGAACAATTCCACAATTGGGGAGAAATTTGCATCATGGACAGCCTACGGACTAATATTTAAGTAATCTTGTAGAGAGGCATGTTTAGCAATAAGTTCATGTTCCACATCATGTTTCATTTTAGTTACACTTTTTAATGATTTGGGAATTGAGGGTACTAATTGTTGCAGTTTTGCAACGGGAATTTTTGTCCATTCTTGCATGATAAAAGACTTCAGCTGCTCAATAATCCATGGTTGTTCTTGCCTAATTCTCCTCTTCATAACATGCCATGCAGTTTCAGCAGGAGGCAGATCTGGATGGGCACCCAACGAAGCCACGCTGTTGTAGCTCATACAGAATATGGCCTGGCAATGTCCTGAAGAAATAAACATGGACTTCCAAGGACGAGATGTTGCCATGATGGCAACATATTGTATGTATGAAATCTCAATATACCTCTCCATGTCATTGGTCATGTCACACGCTTAAATCTCACCCATGCCATGGCTACTGATGCACCCCATACGATCAGAGATGCTGGCTTTTGCATCTGTTTTTATAATAATTTTGATGGTCATATTCATATTTGGCACTAAGAACTAGACATCAGTTTTTCATATAACAAGCTGAAATGTACATGTGCTGAAATGAACATGATTATATGACCTTTCATTCCGCATGAGACGAGCTCAGGCCCAGAGAACTCAGCGGCATTTCTGTATAGAATTGATGTGTGACCTTCTCCTTGTATAATATAGATTCAGGTTGTATTTCTGGACCACATGGTGGTTTGTGACAGTGGTTTTCCAAATATTCCCAAACTCGTGTGACTATATTTGTCACAGTAGCATGCTCAAATAAGGCTCCAAGGTCATATACATCCGACAGTCATCTTCAACCTGGTCATTTAGGCTATGAGATGTGTCCAAATTCCCCAAATCTTTTCATAATATTATTTACTATGGATTTTAAGAGACATATTTGATCCCTGTCTCAGCTTTTGTTAATGGTGTTGCAAACATCAAAATCTAACTTTTTTTTTTACAAAATATGATTAAGTTGAATAAATATTTTATTTGTACTAAATTTGTATTTAAATAAATATTATGATGTATAATTTAAGATTTTTTTTGTGTTTAAATGAGTTTTAAATGATAGATAGATAGATAGATAGATAGATAGATAGATAGATAGATAGATAGAGAGACAGATAGATAGATAGATAGATAGATAGATAGATAGATAGATAGATAGATAGACAGACAGATAGATCTAGATAGATAGATGGAAAGACATGAAATGTTTAAACTTACAAGTTTAAGAGTGCTACATTGCACTAAGCCTTGAAATGACAGTTATATAATAAAATAATCTAATATATACAGTACGTGTCTATTACTAAATAATTGTTTTGTTTTGTTTTTTCCTTCAGCCTATCCATCTGTTCATCAGAGCAAATGGAAAATTTCACTTTGTTACCTATGCCAGCTCCATTCTGTGACTAATACTGTTATTAATATTGCTCAGTAGCAAGTTTGCTTGAAAGTGAAAGTAAACGCAAATGTGTACGTTTCACATTCTGCGTCTTTTCCCTTTACTGAATTATCTTTTTCCTTCTGGGTGAATTTCATTCATGGTTGCAAGCAGATAAAGCGGAAAAGTTTAGAGGTTACAGAAAACACCTGAAAAACCATAAATGATATAGTAACGTTTGATACATAATGACAAGCCATGGTAGATGAAAATAACTTGAATACAGCTTATTTACCTGAATAAACTTATTTATTAATTATTGTAAAATTATAAAAAACAGATTTAAGCTAATTAACACAATAATACTACTCTACTGTTGGTTAAAAACATTATTAATATTGTTAATAATATTTCCTGTAGTGTAATTCTCTTGACAGATAGTTTTGCTACTTTCTAGAAATAAATGCTTAGCAAAAGAAATTACTGAATTTTTATTTGTTTGTTTGTTTGTTTGTTTTTTGAGCATCCCCTAATATACATAATCAAATAATCAGATAGGCAGGGTCACCACAACAATTTACACCAAATACTGTGGGCCCAGTAAATTGAGTTAACTACATAAATTCTGTATTCTGTATAGAATTGATGTGTGACCTTCTCCTTGTATAATATAGATTCAGGTTGTATTTCTGGACCACATGGTGGTTTGTGACAGTGGTTTTCCAAATTAACTACATAAATCCTATTATGGTGGCGGGGAGACTAGAGCCCATCTTAGCCAACTCTGGGTGAAGGTGGAGTACACCCCGAACAGCTCAACAGTCCACTGCAGGGCCGACACACACAACCACTCACACTCACATCTAGTGGCAATTTGAAACAGCCAGTTAGTCTAATGTGCATATCTTTAGACTGGGAGGAATCCGGAGTACCAGGAGGAAAACCACGCGAGCAGGGAGAGAACATGCAACCTCCAAGCCCAGGAAACACTTGCTAAGCCATGATTTTTCCATGCGTAGTTCCTGAAAATCCTGAAATGAACCTTGAGAAAAACCTACAGGTTATCTATGTTCATCACCGGAAAACCCTTCTCCAGTAAGAAATAACACAATGTTCTGTGTTGAAAGAAATCCACTGAGTGTGAGGAAGAGAGAAAGGGAAAAAGAGAGGCAGATCTGGGCACATATTTTCACAGATGCAAAGTTAGACATCCATATGTAAATGTCGAATTTGCACATGAGAAAAGCTGAACGGAAACTCCCTTCAAAACTCTGAAACTGGTTCATCAGATAAGAGGAAAGTGTGGCGTATGGTGTATGTTTACAGACAAGATGTGATAACGGGTGATGGAAACAAGAGGGTTTGGAATGAATTATGCCTTAGTGATAGTCAGTTTTTCCTTTCTTCACCAGTTCAGAAATTTACTTCACATTTGCTAAACATTTAGATGGAAACTTACCCTGATTGGCTGCAGGAGAACACTTTGGTGCTGAACGCTCTATGACTTCCTGTCTCTGACTCACTTTTTAACACAGGAACAGAAAATATAAAGATCTTCCTTGAGTAATGCCTGATACTCCTGGTTGAATGGTATTTCTTTTTGGTCACTGATTCATTTTTAAGATCTTGCTATAAATTCCATCTGCAGAATGTTTTCTTTTAAATTCTAGCAATAAAAATATCAAGACGCAACGGAAACATATTTTTCCACTGTTTCCATCCATTCATCAGCATCACACTATCTCAAACCTAGCTACTTTAAAGAAAGTGTAAAATACTGAAGACTGAAATATTTTAAGTGTGGTATGTTCTATACTCAAAACCAAAATCTGAGTTTTTTGAAGATCTGAAGTGATAAAGGACACCCCCCCCCAAAAAAAAAAAACAAAAAAAAAAAAAACAAAGCAACCACAGGGAGAACATGCAACTCGAACCCAGGACAATGTTGCTGTTAGGCGGACGTGCTAGGTGCTAGCCACTATATAGCCACTATGCTGACATATATATGTATATGCATATATCATCTGATCTAGCTCATGCGTCACATCCTTTATTTTGAATACATGTAAAAAGTGGTAGAATGCATTCAGATTTGCACAAGAGTTACGTCCCTGTTTATGTAGGGAAAGTTAGGTATATTCAAAGTTGGGTTAATTCAATTCAGTTCAATTCAGTTTTATTTGTATATCAGGTTTTACTACTGACATTGTCACAAAGCAGCTTTACATAGTAAAAACACATTTGGTAAAGAATTTAAACATTTCTCTACAAACTCAACACATCCCCAGCCAGTAAATTGGATTTCCTGTTACTAAACAGCTTTCCAGAAACCCAGATATTAGATTCCTAATGAAGAAAGCCAGAGGCAACAGTGGCAAGAAAAAACTCCTTGAGATGACATGAGGAAGAAAGCTTTGAGTGGAGCCAGACTCAAAAGGAAACCCATTCGCTTCTGGGTGACGCTGGATAGCAGGATTATAAACCATTTCTCTTCCGGTTGTATACTCTCAAGTCAATCAGGACTAAGAGTGTTGAAGGGATGTTCAGTATGAGCTTTCTGGTCTTAAACACCATTCAGACGATGTTGGAAATTTGTGTTTTTCAGTAGCATTTATACAAAGTCTCACGTTTCCACCTGAACACTATGCACTAAGGTCTAGTTCCACTCACTTGCCAAACCACTTAATCTTAGTAGAGTCATGGGGAGAATGGAGCCTATCTTAACCGATAGTGGGTGAAGGCGGGGTACACCCTAAACACCTCACCAGATCATTGCAGGGCCAACACACACACAACCATTTACACCCACATTCACACCTAGGGGAAATTTGGAACAACCAGTCATCCTAATGTGCATGCATTTGAACTCTGGGAGAAAACCGGAGGACCCAGAGGAAACTCAGGCAAGCACAACAGCCTCGGCAGGCCTGGGACCTTCTTGCTTTAATACATAAGTGCTAACCACTATGCTACTGTGCCACCAGCCTAGTTCCAGTAGGGCGGGACATTAATAGCCCACTCTAACTCACTGTATAACTCCAAATATGGACTAGTAACAGTGGAAATTGTTGGTATTATTGGAAATTGTCCGTTATTGTTTTCATTGTTTCTGGATTGTATTTTTTGTATTCGAATCCATGCACATCTTTAGACTTTTGGACACATTCTACTACTTTCTTTTAAAATGAATGGAACAAATCCACAGCAGGATGGTTTCCTTCCACCTGATTCTATGCGGATGTTCAATTTGCGCATGAAAAACCCCAAATGGGGATGCTCACTCGGCTAGTTTACGACCGGAAAGGCCAAAGGTCAAACCTTATGAGAGAGAGCGAGAGAGAGAGAGAGAGAGAGAATGCAGGGCATTCTTTTGGAAAGAATCTGGCTGGATGGAAGGGAAAAAAGGGGGCCATGTCTCAGGCAAATAATCAGATGAGGTTCTCTGCACCAAGGCAGAGCTCACCCTCCTCTTTCTTGCATCTCTTCCTCCTTCTTTCTTCTAGTTCACTCTCCCTCTATCCATCCCACTAAAAACCCTGCATTTCCTCTTGGTTGAACTATAATGATAGGCTTTGGAATACTTTTAGCCCATATTGCTTCTCTCTTCCGCTTCGAGGCTTCTCTCTCTCTCTCTCTCTCTCTCTCTCTCTCTCTCTGTCTCATTTCTCCCTTCAAAAATGACCTTCAAAGAAACCGTGAAATTCAGGCTCTATCCCAGACCAGGGTCGCGTCTAGTTAGTATAACATATTTACTAGAGCATCAGCCATTTTAAATAAATGCTAACATACACGACAAGACTTGGTGATAACTGAATGCTCCAAACTGACCCGGATGTAGGGGGAACTAGATGTGAGGTTAAAATTTTGTATCCAGTAATACCGTTCTGCAGTTCCATACTGAAACCATTAGCATTGAGCAATGCATTATATCATGAGATCTCATTCATGGAACAAACACACACACATATACACACACTTTAAGGCAGCTATGAAGCTGTATTTATTTATTTATTTTGTGCCTCTACCACTAGGTGGTGTTGGTATTTTGTTTTCCTGTGCGTACATCTGAGATTCTTGATAGCAGGAAATCTCAAAAATGACAGGTCGAATGCTTGAACGCCATTGGCGTTATGTTCAACTGGTTTCTATTTTTAATATACTTTTTTTTTTTTTTAAACATACCTCAAATATACTATTAGGCAGCACGGTGGTGTAGTGGTTAGCATGCCCTCCTCACAACAAGAAGGTCATGGGTTCAAGTCCCGAGCTCGGTAAGGGCGTTTCTATGTGGAGTTTGCATGCTCTCCCTGTTTCCTCTGGGTAGTCCGGTTGCCTCCTACAGCCCAAAGACATGCACAGTAGGATGACTGGCTGTCTCAAATTGCCCCTGGGTGTGAGTGGCCATGTGTGCTTGCCCTACGAAGGTCTTGTAAGGTTCAGGGTGTACCCTGTATTTTGCCCAATGTCGGCTGAGATAGGCTCAACCCTAATAGTAGAATTAAGCAGTTCATCAAATGAGTGAGTGAAATATACTACTGGCTTCATGTCATGTATCCTTCAAATCCCAGACAAACTAAACTACACTTTAATTTAAAAAAGTTTTCTAAAGATAATATTAGTAATCTTGTTCACGGATACACGTTAGACCGTGGACCGTCAACTCGTAACGTATTTCCGCAGGTTGGGCCAAGTATTCATAAAATACCATCAAATATTTGATGGGGTAGGTGGAGCTGAACAATGAAGTCAATCAGGACTAGGAGTGTTGAAGGGATGTTCAGTATGAGCTTTCTGGTCTTAAACACCATTTAGATGAAGTTGGAAATTTGTGTTTTTCAGTAGCATTTATCCAAAGTCTCACGTTTCCACCTGAACACAATGCACTAAGGTCTAGTTCCACTCACTCACTTGTCAAGCCACTTAATCTCAGTAGGGTCATGGAGAGTCTGGGATCTATCTTAGCTGATAGTGGGTGAAGGCAGGGTACACCCTAAACAGCTCACCAGAACATTGCAGGGCCAACACCCACACCTAGGAGCAATTTGGAACAGTCAGTCATCCTATTATCCATTAATAACCCACTCTAACCCACTGTATAACTCTAAAATATGGTCCAATGGCAGTGGAAATTGTTGGTATTATTGGAAAATTATTGGTCCAGGAATGTCTTTATTGTTGGGGAGCTGAATATGAACCATTGCAGCTTCCGTAGCTGCCTCTGTCATTTAATCAGACATATTTAGGTAAGTAATGTTCTCACAGACCCATGACCCTAAATAGGATTAAGCGGTTCAGAAAATGAATGAATGAATGAATGTTCTCACAGAACAGTTTTACATATCCACTGCTAGGATTTTCTTCTGCAGCCTATACTCTGTTCGTATTTTTTAAAGCTAGATTAGCATGATAGCTAGTAAAGAAACTAATTAAAAAAAAAATTTTTTTCTTGGCAGCATGGTGGCACAGTGGTTGGCATGTCCACCTCACAGCAAGAAGGTCCTGGGTTCCATTGCCAGTCTCTGGCGTTTCTGTGTGGATTTTGCATGTTTTCCCTGTGCTTACGTGGGTTTTCTCCGGATACTCCGGTTTCCTCCCACAGTCCAAAAACATGCACAGTAGGCTAATTGGCCGTTCCAATTCGCCCCTAGGTGTGGGTGTAAGTGTGAATGGTTGTATGCGTGTTAGCCCTGCGATGACCTGGCAAGCTGTCCAGGGTGTACCCTGCCCTCATCCAGAGTCGGTCGAGATAGGCACTAGCCTCCCCGCAACCCTAATTAGGATTAAGCGGTTTAGAAAATGAATGGATATATTTTTCCTTATGAATACAGTGTGTCTTCAGGCAGGTGACAGTTCTTGTCAGCGTCAGGGTGTGTCTCAGTATCAGCGAATATAAAAAAACATTTATCCACCATTGGTTCCTACACAACAAAGCATGTGCTAAGTGTCGTGCGCTAATTCCCAACCATATGTCTTTTTCTGATGGCCGTTTATGATACAATAACAATAAAACCTTCCCCAAGAGACATCTGGTCACCGTATATAGAATCTCACAGTCACATTAAAACGAACGTACGATGCTGAAAGTCGTATGTCTCTCTCTCTCTCTCTCTTTCTCTCTTTCTCTCTCTCTCTCTCTCTCTCAAGAAATTCTCGTACTTTATCTCCGATCTCCTTTCCAGCACAGGAAGCCATCAAGCTCAATTTCCTGCAGCTGAGATAAGATCGACCAATCCCACACCAGCACAAAGGGTCATTCTATTAGCCGAGCCAATCAGGACACAGTGTGATGGGGCTGATGACATCGAAAGATTCCTGGAAACCTGGAATGGATGGAAGACACAGGAAATGAGTGTGAGTGTGTGTGTGTGTGTGTGTGTGTGTGTGCGTGTCTGTGTGTGTGGAGGAGATGGTTAAAACACATCATAAAAGAAATGTTCCATACACAGCAGGCGGACAGAGGGAGAGAGACAGAGAGAGAGGGAGAGAGACAGAGAGAGAGTGAGAGAGAGAGAGAGATGGGTGGCGAGAGGAAACGATGGATCTTGAATCAAGAAGAATTGACAAACACACACACACACACACACACACACACACACACACTGAAAATGTAAAAGAGTATGTTCGTGGAGGATTATTAGATCAGAACTTTCAGCACTAGTTCTTACATCCATCCTTCACTGTGTGTGTGTGTGTGTGTGTTCCTAACGGGAATGTGAGCTCTGAAATGGATTGCACAGACACACACACACACACACACACACACACACACACTCGCACTTGGCAGTAGACCTTCTGGTTCCATGCTAGTTAATATTTAGCCAGAGAGAGCAAGGGTAGAGAGAGAGAGCGAGAGGTATACATTGAAATGGAATATGACCTCTGTATTTGGATGTACATCTCTCTCTCTCTCTCTCTCTCTCTCTCTCTCTCTCTGTTCCTGTTATTTTATGAATGAACAAACACAGTAGGAGGAACAATAGGAAAAGGCTGCATAAAGAAAGAGATGAATGAAGAAAGAAATCAGTAGAGAGAAGCAAAGAAGAGAAGACAGAGGGATGATTAAATATATGGAGAATGAAAAAGAGCCTGGGTCGACTGTGTCTTTGAATATCTGTTCTATCTGAGTGTCATTTTAGTTTGCTTTTCTTATGTTCCCATGTAAAACAAGTATTCTTTAAACCCTGTGTGTGTGTGTGTGTGTGTGTGTGTGTGTGTGTGGGTTTGGCGGGGGGTGGGTGGGGGTGTCTTTGAGGGGTCCCAAATACTTGAATTATAGAACAACATGTCAGAGATGTAAAATATGTTTCCTTGTTCGCTATCAGTGTATGTCGTTTTTAATGGGGACCAGTCACTCACCAGCCTCGTGGGGACCCACATATAAGAGACAAAGATTCTGGTCCAAAATTAGAAAAGCTTTAAAATTTAAGGGACAGTTGTGAGTGTGTGTGGATGTGAGTGCATGCTAATGTATGTAAGAACTTAATAGAAAATTTGATTATTAATGATAATTGATATTATATTGTATTTATTTACTTTATATCTGGCAGTGGGTTGGTGTAGCGGTTAGCACATCCGCCTTATAGCAAAAAAGTCCCAGGCTCTGCAAAGGAAGGTTTGTGTGTGTGTGTGTGTGTGTGTGTGTGTGTGTGTGTGTGTGTCACAGTGGTCAGTGTGTTTTCACTCAGTGTGGAGCTGAGAATGAAACAGGATCTTAGCCAAACGAGAGGAAATAAGGCCAGTCGGGACTTGCCTGGCATTATACGTGTGTGTCCAAACAAGATTTATAGCTTGATACAGGAGACAGCAGGAGAAGCAGCTTGGACTTTTACCCACAGATCCATCAAACATGCCAAACATACAATACAAGGACGAATGGATTTTATTATTATTATTATTATCAGTAGTTGTAGTGAGTTTTAATCCCTTTTAATCACTACATAATGCCACAGTGAATATCCAGGATAGCTCACCACATCTTTTGTACACATATTACAAATCCTCTTACTTATAAAGAAATGAAAAATTAAATGGTTTTCTATTTGAAAACACACTGAACGGTTCGCCAGACCATTGCAGAGCAACACAAACACACACACACGGTAAGGTAAGGTAAGTCCGTTGGGTTTTTACACCCGAGCCTACTGGCTCATCAGGGCGGAGCATGAAGCAACATGAAGCATAAGTTCTACTCCATCTGGAAGGAGCGATAGTCCATCACAGGTTTCCTTCCCAGTATTTTTACTGGTACCCATTTATACTGCTGGGTGGACAGAGGCACACTCGTGGATAAGACCTTGCCCAGGGCTTAGTACGGTGGGGGTGTAATCAGGATTCGAACCCACAAACTCTCGATCATGAGCCCAGCACCCTAACCACTACTCCACCGGCCCCACACAACCGTCAACATTTAAGGGCAATTTGGAACAGCCAGTAAGCCTAATATGCATGTCTTTGGATGGTGGGAGGAAACTGGAGTACCTAGAGAAAATCAGCACAAGTCCATTGAGAACATGCAAACTCCGCACAGAAAGACCTGATTTGAGTGCAGGACTTGAACCCAGGACCTTCTTGCTGTGAGGCAGACATGCAAAGCACTATGCCACCGATTTAATTTTCAGCAGAAATATATAAAGTATATCTATATATATATGTATGCCTGATGTAATCAAACACAAACAAACACACACACACACACACACACACAAAATGTTTGGCTAATCATGGAGGGAGGAAGTTATCTGGATAAAATGACCAGCCTGAATGAATTGCTTAAACGTGTATGTGTGTGTGTGTGTGTGTGTGTGTGTGTGTGTGCGAGCAATTGGTGGGCAAAATTCAACGCATCACCTACACTATGGAGCCTACAGCAAAACACAGCGATCAGACCACATTGCACGCGCATACACACACATACAAGTGTAATGAAAGGCTAATTGTGCTGGTGAAGGATGGGGGAAGAGTGGAAGCATGTGTATAATTACATGCCGTTCCGGTCCGAGTGTGTTTGGGAAATGGTTCGGAACTTGACGTCCGGGAATTATAGTAATTAGCAGCACGAGCTAATTAGCAGAAACATAGCAAAACAACGTAAAACACTGGGTCTGTATGTATGTAGGGACTGGTGATATAGCAGCCTTGTGGGGCCAAGCATATCATGGGGACAAAGCTTCTGGAAATGTTACAATTTTGACTGAATGAAGTGTTGAAACCTTTTGATCTTCTGATAGTCAATAGTAAATATAGTAAATGTTGTGTGACTTGCACAAAGTAATAAATTTCCTGTTTTCACCTGCGCTATAGCAGCTAGAAACACTCACTCTCATCACTCTCACTCATTTGCTGAGCTGCTTAATCCTATTAAGGTCATGAGCGAGGCTGGCGAAGGTGGGGTACACCCTTGACAGCTCACCAGACCAATGTAGGGCCAACACATACAACCATTTGGAAAAGCCATTTATCCTAATGTGCAGGTCTTTAAACTGTGGGAGAAAACCAGAGAAATACCTGGAGGAAACCCACGCAAACATAGGGACAGCATGCAAACTCCACAATGAAATGCATGAGCCCGGGACTTGAACCCAGGACCTTCTTGCTGTGAGGCGAACCACAACATTACATGTTTACATCATCAGTGAGAAGCCATAAATAATGTAAATAATGTAAATAAAGTAAATAATGTAAACACCGGCTGATGGCTGATTTCTATTGCTGAATGCTATACTGAAGAAATGTTCGATGAATAAAATAAAGCATCTTTGAATAAGAAGAGAATTCTTTAGTATATATCTCTCTATAAATACACACCAGACACCAGATGTGTGTGTGTGAGGTTTGGTCTAGACTTCTTAGAACTGCAGCGTGTGTGTAAGGGTGTGTGCCTGTTAACGTTCCAACCGACACCTGTGCTCCAGGAGGGGGTAACAAACGCCTCCTTTTTTCACTGAAAAGCCGGGTAAAGGGTTTTTTTTACTCTTTTATCGCCGCTCTCGGTTTCCGCCACCATCATACTTAAAAAAAAAAAAGAGGAATAAAAGAGGAGGAACAAGACTAATACTCCTGTAAAGTCCAATCAAGCGTTTGATTGAAGCAAAACTCTGAACCATTATGAGTCTCTATGGTCGAAGATGTAATAAAGACCAAACAGCTGGTTCCACTTTTCCTTCTTCTTCCTCCATCTCTCTCTCTCTCTCTCTCTCTCTCTCTCTCTCTCTCTCTCTCCCACACTGAGTCTGATCTGATCTTGAATCCCGACCCTGACATTTCTCTTTTCTCAGACGATGTGTCCGATTAATCAGAGAACGACTTCCTATGTCCAGAAGTTACTTTTAATGAGACCAATCAAGTCAGACATCATTAAAAAAAAAAAAACAACGAGTTTCTAATCGGGTCTGTGGTTTGTTTCTACTCGCCGTACATGTGACTCAGACCCGTGTCGCAAACAGGAATAAAAATCTCAATACAAAATACTAAGTTAAAAATTATCTGTCATATTAAAAATTATCTATTATATTTATACATACTAAAAGCACATCGCCTCTATTAATAATCAGAAAATAATAACTAATCCTTTAAATTATTAAATCAGATTTTACAAATGCAAAAATGTTAGAAATTAGGTATCCTGATTTCACTGCAAAGTGCATCTACTGTACATTCTATCGTTAACTTTTAATTTTGTGTGCCAATACGAATGGCTGAATCTTACCACCTTACCATTCCTAGTACGTACCAACTGATGTGTTTGGGTTATGAGGCCCGAATGCAACTTTGGCCACAACAACAATTTGACTCAAGCGATTTCCTTGAAGATTTTCAGAGTTGTACCAACACTTAACCAAGCAAAGTAGCCATGCACAGAATTGGAGCTAACTGTACCAAAGTAAACCAAAGTAAATTCCAGAAAACGGCTATAGAATTTTCTCCGTTTGACAAAATTAGCTGAAATTTGGTGTCACACTTGCAACCAACATTTCACGTTTTTTTCTCAGCACTCAGGTTTCCATCTCTAGCTTGGCAAACTGTCATAAAACTACAATTGTGTGAATTATTTCTACCTAAAAGTTCACAAACATATTTTCCCATTTCAGCCCAAAAGCAGTCTGTGCTGTGGCTCTATTTATTTTCTTCTTCTGGTCTTTTTTTAACACCTTGTAGTTTTCATGTGAGGGATATTCCTGTTTATGTTAGCAGTACTGGATCCATTTGGATTCGTTCCTTTGTTATTTAAATAGCTAAAATTCACAAACGTATTCCTTTACATGGACAAAAACTTGGTAAAACAAGCCAAGCTAGCAGACTTGACACAACTGCCAAACACGTTGGCCCTGGAAATCTAAACACTTTTATTATGAGAAGAAATGTGTTAAAAGTATTAAATATGTTTAACGCATAATGCTTCTTCAGTACTCACATATGGTTCTTATGGTGCTTGTCGAGAGGACTGGTTTCCTAAAAGAAAACACCTTACTTTGTTATTAATATCGAATAATATTAGCATGCAGCCATTTGTTTCTGATTTAGCCGCTTCTGAAACATCAGCAGCAGGACGCACGCCGAAAGCGTATTTGCTTTCTTCTTGCATCTTTCTTTCTTTCTTTCCTTTTTTCTTTTTGGTGTGTGTGTGTGTGTGTGTGTGTTTGTGTGTGTGTGTGTGTTCATTATCCTACCAGTGAAAGCACTGGGTTCAAAGTGCCCTAAGAAGAAAGGAATGAAGATGAAAAGAACCCCTTAACATGTTTTACACATTTTCACCATCACAAAATTGAAAGCTAAATGAACAGCAGATACATGCACACTATACAATTCATTTAATAAACAAATAATTAGGGCTTTGTGTGTGCGTGTGTGTGCGTGTGTGTGTGTGTGTGTGTGTGTGTGTTTAGTGAAATTACCAACCACGTAGCCACAAAGACAATAGGTGAGTCAGGGCTATCTCAAGACTACCCAAGGCTTGTAGTCAGGGGCTTTAATCCTCCAGCCAAAAAGCTGTTTGCTTTCTATTATTGCACGATAATCCAGCGTATTCCCCACCCATACCTACATATGCTGCATGGAGACAGCGAGCAGTTCAGTGACGCACGGTACGGCTTACGAAACCGTGTTCAACAATTCGTTTAGAGTGACCTTCAACATCAGAGCTTCTGTACCAAAGGGATCGAAAGTGCTGCAACACCAACGGCAGAAATGTGTAGACTGCAGGGGAGACTATGTTGAATATACACATTAGGCACCGCCTGGAAGCAGAGCTCCGGAAAAATTCATCATCATCATCATCATCATCATCATCATCTTCTTCCGCTTATCCGGGGCCGGGTCGCGGAGGCAGCAGTCTAAGCAGG
>JAQMYF010000005.1:4344640-4357415 GCA_030014195.1 Neosilurus mollespiculum | reverse complement strand
GCAGGAGGTAATTTTCCTACACTGCATAATTCACCAGGAAGCACTGTGTAAATCCGTATTGCAGCTTGACCACGTAGTGAACCAGAAGATGGCTGTTCGGCCCTACGTCTGTGTATGAATCAGACTTTTAGTGTGATGAACACCAACAAAGCACCCCACAGATCCCAGTTGAGTGATGAACACCTCAGATCTGTTCGGAGAATTGCCACAACAAAATTAACACCAGACTTTGATGCACTGGCAAACATGGGTGATCAACAACACTGTTCCCACTAAAAGGTAAGTGTATTAACCCTGTAATGCTTTTTTTCTGTTTAAGTTTTGACGTGTTTGCATCTTGTGCTGACCCGGCCCGTCTGTCAAATTTTAAAAGTCAATGAGGCCCCTGAGTCAAAAAGTTTGCCCACCCCTGATTTAGACTGTATGTCAAATTAGAGACCCTATTTAATGGGCAAATGCCTAGTGCATTATGGGTATTTGGTATGGGTTAGATGCTGTTCTGTTGCATTGTCGGAGGTGTCGATAACATTAGTTAAGATTTTAATAGGTTAAACTCTTTCATCTGAGTTCTAAAACCCGAAACCAGCGTATTCATTCATACATTCATTAATATATTCAGTTGTCATCCCAATAACCCCTATTTGGGACGCGGGGAGGCTGGAGCCTATCTCAGCTGACACTGAGGTGAAGGCAGGATACATCCTGAAAAGCTCACTTGACCATCGCATGGCCAACACAAACACACAACCGTTCACACGCATACTTAACAGCAATCTGACAAACAGACTATTAGCTTAATGTGCATGTCTTTGGACTGTGGGAGAAAACCAGTGTACCCAGAGGAAACCCATCCGGGGACAAGGAGAACATGCAAACTCCACACAGAGACGCCCTTTCCGAGCCCGGGACTCGAACTCAGGAGCTTCTTGCTGTTGTGTTTTCCTCGTATTCAGCATTTGGTATTAGTTTTGTCTTTATGTGGTAAGAATGACCTGGAACATCGGTTATGACTGGAGTTCTAGAAGTGGAGATATTTATGAATTAGAGAACTCTTTCATCTGGGTTCTACGACTTTGATTTTATCAGCGGTCCTGAATTCTTACATGAGCCTTAACCTATCACAGCCTTCGGGTACGCCGTTCGATGCAGAATCAGCACTGTTGGAATAAAGAGGGCGATAAATTAGCCACCCGTAGAGATGTTTGATCCATCAGGAAATGAAGCCCCGTCGCCCCTCCCCAAAACATAAAACACACACACACACGCACACACACACACACACACAGCCCTGCGGGCCTGTAAGGTTGGAAGGAGCGAAGGCTGTGATTAGCTTAAGGGCTCTTTGAAATAAAAGGCTCATTGAAAAGCAATGGCTCAGATCAATAAAGAGTCAATAGCAGGATGTTATCAAGCATCTGACTGAAAGACTCACCTGTTGGGAGGAGGAGTGGCGTGGGGTGGGGTAGTGTAAGGGGGTATGTGGATGGGTGAGATCTCACACACTGACATGAAAAGGGCTCGGAGAGGATTAGTGGGATCATCAATACTGTGATCAAGCACCCACTCAAGCTTCCAACAGGTGATTCAGATATTAAGATCATCCCTCACACACACACGCACACACACACACACACACACACACAGCACAGCACATCACAGCTACATACAGTACTTCCTGCAGCTCATACGCACCTAAATATTACCGCAGTCTAACACCCAGTTCAATCACACTCATTCATGTAAAACCCCACTTTCACTCCCTCTGCTCTGAGAGTATTGTATGGCTGGTTTCGTACTATCTTTGGCCTTCCTGCTTTCTTTTCTTCCTTCCTTCTCTTTGTTACTTCCCTTCCCCTTTCTCTTTCTTTTTCAAAGCCCCCCTACTGCCCGACTAGAAAGCAGGACACGCTAAAGCCTCCATTGTTATCCTCCCTACACACACACACACACACACACACACGCACACAAAGAAGCAACCATGCAGAGAGAGAGAGAGAGAGAGAGAGAGAGAGAGAGAGGCAGACAGTTGTAACTGACAGAGGCCGATAGGACTCAGCCCTATCTAATCAAGGGCACTAGGTCACTTCCGAACAACTGTGCAATAAAAGACAACTTCCAGGCCCTTAAAAAAGAAAAAAGAAAGAGATAGAGAGAGATGGAAGGAGGGGGGTGGGAAGTAAACTGAAAAAGCCCATTAGACAGGAGCCATCTGGGTGGACTCCTATTAGACTCTGTCTCTCCTTTCCCAGCCATCCTCCAGACATTTCGAAGGTTTAAATTTCATAATCCAACTTCTTTCTTATTTTTAAAGCTAATTACTAAGAAGGAGGAAAAAAGTCAACGACGCCGAAATCTTTGCCCTATACAGACACAGATCAAAAGAACAAGATAAGGATATTTCAGATCCCTGTATCAGGGTTCAGTCCTGATTAGCGGTACGATAATAGTCATTAATCAGAGCACTGAGGACATTCCCCGCATTATTCACTTTTTATAGGAAACGTCATAACATACCACAATTTACTCTGGGTCACTGGATCGTGTTAGCAAAACAAACAGCTAGTTAGCCATTAAATGTAATCAGCTAGTTAGAATTACACAAAAGGTAGCTAAATGCTTAACTAGCCTGGCTGTTAGCTGCTCTCAGACTGTTAAAATGAACTATATTAGTGAGATTATTAATTAGCTAATAGTTCCGACGAACAAGTAATAAAATGTCGCTGGCTAGTTTCACACAGTATGCTAGTTAAACATAAACATCTTGGTAGCTGACAGGTCTAATAAATATGTCTAGAAAAAAAATGCACAGCTGTTGTGGCTTCAAATAGTTAAGTAATTATATGTAGCTAGTTAGCTAGCATTACACGGAAAAAAGCTGTCACCAACTCATATTATCAAAATAACCAGCTAGTTTTCTGCTAATTCCAGTAAACAAAGTATTCAGGGTAGTCACTTAGTTAGAACTACACAAAAGGTAGCTAAATGCTTAACTAGCCTGGCTATCAGTCTGTTAAACTGAACTATATTAGTTAGCTAACCAGTTAGCTAACTGGTAATATATGTAACTAGCTAGTTTTACACAAAGGAGTGGTCATCACAGTATGTTAGTTAAACATAAACATATTGTTAGCTAACAGGTCTAATACATGCAGTGTCAAATGTAGCTAATGTGTCATGACTGGCACGCTTGCGAAACAAACACTTAATTAGCATTGTCGCAGCTGGCGAGTTACTCAGAAAGTAGCTAAAAACTTAAAAAGCTTGGCTATGGGTTAGTACATTTGTAAAATAGGATATTAAACTCAAATGTTGCTAAATATATACAAATAGATATGATCAGAACTGGCTAGTTTTTCATTTTACACACAGTAGTAGCTAAAACACTACATTGCATCACAGCTAGCTCACTAGGATGATGTCAGTATGTTGATACACCGTCACGGCAGCAGGCCGATATTTGCTACATACAAATTACTCACTCAGTCACTCACTCATTCATTTGCCGAAATGCTTAATCCTATGACGGTCGTGGGGAGGCTAGAGCCTATCTCAGAAAACACTGGGCGTAAGCGGGGTACAGCCTAAACAGCTCCCAAGACCACTGTAGGACCATCACACACAACCATTCACATTCACACTCAAACCTAGGGACAATTTGGAACAGCCAAGTAGCCGAATGTGCATGTCTCTTGACTGTCGGAGGAAACCAGAGCACCCAGAGGAAACCCATGCGGGGGGTGCATACGACATTCATACAAAGCTTTGAATCCAGGATCTTCTTGCTGTGGGGCAGACGTACTAACCACACTACACCCCCGTACCGCCACATACAAATTATATTTTTTTTTATTACTAGAAGGACTGTTTGAAAGATGTCTGTTGGCTGATTCGTATTACACAGTAAATACCATGCCTTTGTAGATACTTGGTTCGAATCATAAAATATGGTAAGGTTTTCTTTTTATGTCCACAGTCTTTCTGTCAACATGTAGAAGTGGAATGCTGGGGTGTGATGAGGGATGAGGGCGTATTGATTGTTTCCTTTGTTCCTGCAAGACTGGAGCATGGCGTTTACGTATAAATAGCGCAGGAAGTGGCTCTTGTAGGGGTTAATAGCCTTGAGAAGGGGGATGGTTTGTAGGGTAGTAGGGGGGCATTGTTTAAAATGGTGTTGCCCCATGATAACACCAAAGAAATGCCTCTGTTCTCTCTCTCTCTCTCTCTCTCTCTCTCTCTCTCTCTCTCTGACACACACAGACTGCACGTTTCTCGTTGATTGAATTTGACGAGATGTTATCTGAAGGCCACATCAGTCATCTTTCCTTTTGTGTGTGTTTGGGGCTGTGAAATATTTCCTGTATAGATCGCAGAAGAGGCTGCGATCAATCAAGGCATGCTGATGAAAGGAATCACTGAATCAATGAGGACACACACACACACACACACAGAGCAAAGCCGGAAGCCGAGGCCATTCAGGATGAACTCATTCAGCAAGAGAGAGAGAGAGAGAGAGAGAGAGAGAGAGAGAGAGAGAGCCACTGAATCTAAGTGAACTGTGAATGCCTCTCACACAGCCTCGCTTTGTATGCCGAGCAGCAAATGTTCCAGCGACCAAAACCTACACAAAGCAGCCCAACACACGACTCGACGCCAACCGATTCAACGTTTCACCAAACGCACAAGAAACAATCGCAACACTACTCCTGCGCTCTCGAAACGAAAAAAGCGTTTAAATTACAGCTATGAAAGAGAACCCTCTTCACTTCCTGTTTGTCCGAAAACCTTTTAGTCCCGAGATCAACAACACAACGAAACTCAACCAGCGTCTCAGCGGACGGACGGTTAGGCTAGCTTAAAAACTCACACCAGAACAAGCACAAAACACACCTCTTTGACCTTTAAAACATCCAACCGATTTCTTTCTCAAACTCTGGGAGGCTGTGGATGAACTGTTTCGCTCACTGGGTCTTAGGGGGAAAATAAGGGATTTAAACTCACAACCTTCTGATCACATGGTGTCCGGATTTAGACCTGTCCTTTAAAACCTTTCTTTATAAAACCACGTACGGGAGAGTCCCAGCTAACAATTGATGTTTTAACAACATAGCATCGGAAAATGTAAAAAGGGTATGGTAACAGCCCACTCATTTGCCGAACTGCTTAATCCTATTAGAGTTGCGAAGAGGCTGGAGCCTATCACATTCGACACAGGGGTGAAGGCGGGGTACACCCTGAACAGCTCGCCAGACTATCACACCGCCAACACACACAGCCATTCACGCTTACACTCACACCTTGGGTCAATTTGAAACAGCCAGTTAGGCTAATGTTCATGTCTTTGGACTGTAGGAGGAAACTGGAGTACTCAGGGGAAACCCACACAAGCGCGGGGAGAACATGCATACATGCACATTTTCCAACTGATGTTATCTAAAATTATTCTTCAGTAGAAACCACACTGTGATTAATATTATTTGAATATTTAATTCTTTTTTATGTCGCGTTTCCTGTTATTTGCTCCAAAGTATGCCAACGCAAGCAAGTGCCAACACACACACACACACACACACACACACACACACACACACACACAAACACAGAGTATAATAGTATGAATGAATTATGCAAGGTTTGGTTGTCCAATCTGAGTCCTAATTTTGAGCTGAAAGAAAGTATGAGTCTCTCTCTCTCTCTCTCTCTGTGTGTGTGTGTGTGTGTGTGTATCTTTGCTCTTTGCGGTCAGACAGGTTAGCCAGCAAGAGGGAGCTTGTGTGTGTGTGTGTGTGTGTGTAGCTTCCTATATGACTCACCCTGTTTCCGAGCGTGTCGGTACACGCAGCAGCCAGAGTGTGTGTCTGTGTGTCTGTGTGTGTGTGTGTGTGTGTGTGGAGGTCAGAGCTGTAAATAGCACCTCGAGGAAATGGAGTCAAGTTCTCTTTCCGCTTGCAGAGAGTGTGTGGGTGTGAGACAAAGAAAAACACACACACACACACATACACACACACACGCACTGGGGATTTTTGACACACACCGACTGAATCAATTGAGGAACGTATTAACATTCTCGGTGTGTGTGTGTTTAAAATAAAATGTGTGTGTGTACTGTAAAACGTGTAAGCGCCTGCTGTGTGTAAAATGTGTGCATGCTATCTTTACAACTCTGTGTAAAAACGTATTACTAGCTTACATGTTTGCACAATTGGTGTGTGTGTGTGTGTGTGTGTGTGTGTGTGTGTGTGGCATCTGTAAAGCATTTAGTTGTCTTTGTGTATCTAAAATCACATGTGAATGATGTGTACTCAAAACTGTGAGTGTGTGTATAGGGTGTGTGAAGAGTTTAAATCTGTGTGTGTGTGTGTGTGTGTCTAAACCAAATGGCTCTTCACAGCTCTGACAGGAAATGGGCCACAAATTCACACAAAAGGCTTTTAGTGCAACAAAAGGTGCATTCCTGCAGGGAGAGAAAACACACACACACACACACACACACACACACACACAGAGAGAGAGAGAGCGAGCGAGCGAGAGAGAGAAAGAGAGATTATTGAAAGAGTCGTCTCTCTGCTGTTATCTAAGCCACTAAAACAATCTTGTTGTAAAACTCACAGGCACAAAATGGCCGCCGGTGTTTGCTTGATTAAATTATTTAATTGGGCTTCTAATAAAACAAAACAAGCAAACAAACAAACAAAACATTATTCAATAGTCGAACACACACACACACACACACACACACACACACACACACTGTGCAGTTTAGAGATCACCAACACTGTAATTACTCCTCAAAATGATTACCTGTCACTTTCCACTCAAACGCTAGCATTTAGCAAGTTTTAACGTAGCGTGTTAGCATAAGCCCAAACATCCGGAGAATAAAGAAGTAGTTTTGGTGTTAGCTTTAGCATAAATGTCTAAAACGTGTCATAGAGAGTAATCGTGAATTGTTAGCATTCATCTAAATGCCCACAGAAACCTGTTAGCGTTAGCATAAACACATGCTAAGCAGTTGTTTCCAAATCAAATCATTTTTTCATGTTTGAGCCTCATTATATTAGCTGGTGTGTGAGGGAACCGTGTTAGCATTAGCATAAACGTGTTAAACGGGTAATTTCGTCTTTACTTCATGTTCAAGGGGCGGATTAGCCTTCTTATCGGACGTAGTTTGCTACAGTGTTTTGCTAGCATTAGTGTTAATCGGTTGTTTTATAATTCTTACTCACTCAATCACTCATTTGCTGAACCGCTTTTTCTGATTAGCGTCGCGGAGAGGCTGGAGCTGACGCTGGCGAAGGCGGGGTACGCCCTTAACACATCGCCAGACCACCGCAGTATCAACACTCACACTTAGGGTCAATTTGAAACAGCCAGTAAGCCTTATAGGCATATCTTTGGACTGTGGGAGGAAACCACATAACCCGGAGGAAACCCTGGACCTCGTTGCTTTGAGACGGACGTGCTAACCACAACGCCAACGAATTATTCTTTTTTTATAAACCTGAGGCAGATTAGCCTTCTTATCTGAGATGGTGTGCTACGGTGCAGTGTTAGCATTAGCATAAACGTCATGTCCCGTTGTAATTTTCAATAAACCGAAACGAATTTCTGCTTTAATAGCGTTTAATGAGGCAGATCGTCCTTCTCATCTGAGGTGACGTGTTGGTTAAAGACTCCACAGGCTGATTTCTGGACCATTGAGCAACACTGCTTAGATACCTCAGTGTGATATCTGATCGAGAAGGTGTCAGTCAAGCTACCGTAAACTGTTTTTCTTTTCATGCGACTGAACACACACTAAAGCACGTAGGTCTGAGGGTGTTTTTTTGGTTCATAAGGAGTTAAGAAGTCATGCCAAGCACAACTTCAGCTACGTTCTTCGGTAGAGAGGAACTCCGGGTCAGAGCCTGGAGCAGCAGGAACTGAGTAATAAAAGCGGGCAGTGATAACACACACTTTATGATTGTCACGCAGGTGGCCTCAGGATGGAACTAATCTTACACACATGCGCTTATCTCCGTATCCTCGTGAGAACCCAAGCTTTATTCTGTGCTTCAGCTTAACCTGAGCAACAAGAGAGAAGAATTTTTTCGTGCTTTCAAAATAAAAGCTTAAATAAAAAAAATAAAAATAAAAAAAGCTGTTCCACTGTTCCAAATCACCCCTAGGTGTGAATGGTTGTGTGTGCGTGTTGGCCCTGTGATGGCCTAGCTGTCCAGGGTGTACTCGCCCAGAGACGGCTGAGACAGGCACCAGCCTCCCGGTGACCCTAATTAGGATTAAGCGGTTTAGAAGATGAATGAATGGAGCTAACTGCTGAAATAGCTCCTTGCAGCAGGAAGGTCCTGGGTTCGAGTCACGGGCTCGGACGTTTCCGGCACGTTCTCCCCATGCTTGCGCTGGTTTCCTCCAGAGCTCCGGTTTCGTCCCACAGTCCAAAGACATGCACGTTAGGCCAATCAGCTGTTTCAAATTGCCTCAAGGTGTGAGTGTGAATGGTTGTGTGTGTTGGCCAGGCGATGATCTCAAAAGCTGTTCAGGGTGTACCCCGCCCTCGCCGAGTGTCAGCTCTGAGCCATGCCACCAGGGCATAGTAGGATTAAGCGGTTCGGCAAACGAGTGAGTGATGAGTGAGATATTCCTATCTTTGGGACTCCACCGGAAAATAAAAACAAGCCCACACACACACACACACACACAGTTGGTGGCTTGATAATCAAAGGGAAAGTGAAAGACAGAAAATAAATGGGAGGATAGAAATAATGAATGAAAGCAACTAAGACAGACAGACATCTATAGAAACATAATGAAAGGGAGGTTAAGATGGAACGGATATGTGACAGAGGGGAAAAACAGAAACACCGAGACCTGTTGTGAGATGAACGGAGAAAGAGGACATGAAATTGAGCGAGTGAGAGGGGAGGGTTTGGATGGTTGGGAAGACACACCGACGTACGAACACGCGCGTCCCAGAAGAATTTCAAGCAAGTTCTAAAACAAAACCAAACCTAGTGAGAGAGGGGGGTGTAAATAAAGACAGGAGGCGATGTGTTATTAGTTAATTCATATATTTCTGCAGTAAAGTTAACATAACGTTTTGTGTCACCCTTTAATTTCTCAGTATTGATATTTCTGTTATATTCAGACATGAGTAAATCTAAGACTGTCTTTGTTTTGCAATAAATATCATAAAATAATAGAGCTTCACTTAATAAATATTTTTTTTTACAATGACAAAACAAAATGTTTTTAAACAGACATTATCTTTCTTTTTTGAACTTTTTAAAAAATAGCCAGGATTCCTCTGATGGATTTGAACATACAATTTGTTTTTTGCTTTTTTTTTTACAAAAATATGAGAAAAGGGGAAGAGAGAAAAAAACAAAACAATAAAAACAAACAACAACAAAAACCATAATGTCTGAATGCCACGGAGTGTGTTTGTGTTTGTGTGTGTGTGTGTGTGTGTACGTGTGTGTTTGAACGTCCACCCGTCTGTCCGGAAACACTACCAGACGGAGGGGTCGTTTCCACGGAGATGACCCGCGGGAAGGCACGGGAAGCCCTCGATGTGGGAACAATACCAGGTTGCTACGGCGATCTGGGAACAGCTACAGTATTATGGGCTGGCCGGACAGTCCTTCACAGATTCGGTTCATTTTGTCTCTCTCGTTTTCTTGGAATTTTTCTTCGTGTTGTTTTTTTTTCCTTTTTCTTTAAATCTTTTTACTTTTGTCACTTTATCGAGTAGCTGAACAGACCTGCAGTCAGTTTAAGGCAAACACTGGTTTTGTTAAAAGATAAAAAAAGAAAAAGAAAGAAAAGAAAAAAGAAAACCTGCCAATTGACAGACAATAAACGAGTGGTTTTGCGATTTTTCATCCTCCATCCTCCTAGCAGCAGATTGGTGAGGAACAGGCGGGGCTGATAGAGAGCATACTTGGGGTAATTCACTGTCCGTCCTCCTCCTACCAGGTCGGTGTCGTGTGTCCAGGGACTGGCCCTCAGCCTGCGTCCCACACTGCACGTTGGTGCATTTTAGGCACGTGCCGTTTTACACTTAACATATCAGCACCGTTTTTGATATTTACACAACGCACAGTGAGGAATCATGGGATTGCCTTTGTTGGCAAAGATGAGGACACAGCTGTCCTGACACCACAGTGGCACTGATGATATTTCGATAACAATATTGAATTACATGACATTGCATAACTAATTACCGGCACATGCCTGGCACACGTTCAGACCTCAGCGTGTTTGTTAGCGTGGATTTGGATTTCCTGCTGTGTGTGTGCGCGTGTTAGCACATACTCAGCTCTGCATGTTTTAGCTTGAGTACGGAAGCCGCGTGGGGCCAAAAAGAAAAAGGAAAGACGACAACAATAAGCCCTTACTCCTGTGTGTGTTAGTGCCTGTGTTTTTCGGCTCCGTGTTTGTTAGTGTCTCGTTTTTCTTTGTCCCGTCCCACTCAGGTAGGTTTGCCCGGCGTGAGCGTGTGTCCCTGGCCGTCCCTCCAGCAGTAGACGGCGTTCGAGTTCTTGCAGCGGCAGCCGGGGCGGCGCAGCCGGTCGTGACACACCTGACACACTTTTAGGCACCCTTTACAAGGAGGGTAGCAGAGCAGGCAGGGGAAGACGGGCACCATGAGGGCCATGCAGAGGAAGCGCGCCGGACAGCGGGGACGCGACAGCGAGCACGGTCGGTCAGCGCACGAGTCGCCCGCGTCGTCTCCGCCCTCGCTCGAGCAGTGGTAGAAAAGGCCCTTGACGAGGCACATGCACGTACCGTGTTCCAGTACGCTCTCGGCCGAGCACACGCACTGGCCGTCGCACACCATACGTGAGGGGAGGGGTCGCGGCGAGGTGCACTCCATGCACTTGCACTTTCCGCAGCTCTCGCAGATCAGCTGGTGCGACGAAGATGACGAAGATGACGAAGACGACGACGACAACAACAACGCCTCGCCCTTCGTCTTCGTCTGCTTCGACATCAGCAAAGAGTCCGAAGGAGTGAACAAGGGCCGCAAGGGTGCCGCCTGCGATTTAGGCTGCGTCCTGACCACGTGGCGAAACGGCGGCGAGCTCCCCGAGGAAGGGGAGAATCCGCTGCCGGTGCCGCCACTTCCGTAATTATTGTTGTTGACGTTGACCACGATGACCTCGTGAGTCCTCTCGTGCTTCAGCGTCCGGGGAGGCGGCGACGGGCGCCACGATGATTCCGTCGGTGTCGCGGACGCCGGCGAGGACGCCGTTGACGTCACGGGGCCTTCGGTGTACTCGTTCTTGGAACGTATTGAGCGGATCTGATCCAGAGAGAGAACAGCGCCCACGTGGCCTCCACGATCCATCTGAACGAATCAACGACTTCCTGTGGAGCGGTGCAGTCCGGGAACATCGGAGAACCTGCAGGAGGGAGAGACACGGAGAACGTTCTTTAAACCAAAATCAACAGGTCCAAACAACTGGAAACTAAACAGGACACAGAGAACACGTACATCACGAAAGAAAACCCTGTTGCAAAAACTGTAGCGCTAAAGCATTTCATCAACACATCACGCCTTACACAGAAATCGAACGGTCTCATAACGCGGACGGCCGCGGGTCACCTTATCGACCCAAACGCAGGTCGAAGCGAGCTGCTGCAATAATCAGAACGTATTACAGCCATCTGTAATTTAGCATGATGTAACTATCATTCGGCTGGATTGCCTGCTTCTACATGGAGCCTTTTATTGGCCTGAGCTGAGAGGAAGTAACCTTTTACAACCAGGGCTGTAAAAAAAAAAAAAAACACGGAGGGATGGTTAGAGAGGCAGATGAGGGCTGTATTCAAATACACAAATGTGTGAATTGGTTTTCCAGCCTTATAAAGCAGCTGGCTAGGAGAGAGAGAGAGAGAGAGAGTCTCTCACATTCACAAATTCACTTCCTCAAGGAGAATCTGCTGCTGTTAACCGGCTGCTTTAAACCACTCCGAAACATCCGATCCGACACACTCGGGCTCTTTGGGGCCGTCGGACTGGGTTGACTATTAACGAGATGTTGGATGGAGCTCAATAACTCTCCCCGTCCCCCCGATCTGCATGTGTATGGCTGGCCGACATTGACATGCAGATCAGCACCAGTGCAGAGGAAAAGTTTACGGCCTGCTTGGGGCGTCGACGCGCCGACATAAACCAGGCTTAAAGACACGGAGGGGTGGGGTGTGTGTGTGTGTGTGTGTGTGTGGGGGGGGTCTCGAAAGATGGAAAAATGGAAGAGAAAAGCCGTTAGTTGTCTAATACACAACCTGAAATCGAGAAACCACCCAGCTTCTTCAGATTTCCTGGAGCGCTTCCTTCCTATTTTGCTTAAGTGGGTCAGGAAAGGGGAGGAGGGGATAAAACCCAGATCTGATGGATCATCTAGAAACCTTTAGGATTTGCTGGTTGGGTCACTCGCGCTTGGGTTTGGGGACAGACGATGCGGGGACCCAAGAGAAAGAAACGACAAACACAAAAGAAAAACAAATAAAAACACCCAGGGGCCAGGGAAGAGCTGGAGAGTCTGGGGAAGGGGGGTTGTTTTAGTAACAATGATAATAATAACAATAATAATAATAACAGACAGATAGAGGAAGGTCATTAAGCATAACCAGCCAGGCAGGCATGTCAAAAAGATACCTGGGGACGTAATAAAGTTCAGAGAAAAGGATGGAAGGTTAAAGAGGAGGAGGAAGAAGGGATAATAAAGGGGGTAAACGGATTACGGGGGGGGGGGGGGGGGGGCAGAAAAAT
>JAQMYF010000005.1:4330083-4342484 GCA_030014195.1 Neosilurus mollespiculum | reverse complement strand
GTGAGAGAGTGTGTGAGTGAGAGTGTGTGTGTGTGTGTGTGTGTGTGTGATAGAGAGAGAGAGAGAGAGAGAGAGAGAGTGAGAGAGAGAGAGAGTGAGAGAGAGTGTGTGTGTGAGAGAGAGTGTGAGTGTGTGAGAGAGAGAGAGAGTGTGTGTGTGTGAGAGAGAGAGAGTGTGTGTTTGAGAGAGTGGAAGAGAGAAAGAGATAGAATGAGTGTGAGAGAGTGTGAGAAAGTGTATGAGAGAGAAAGAGAGTGAGAGATAGTGTGTGTGTGAGAGAGAGAGTGAGACAGGGAGAAAGAGTTTGAGTGTGTGTGAGAAAGAGTGGGAGAGAGAGAGAGTCTGTGTGTGTGTGTGTGTGAGAGAGAGAAAGAGAGAGTGTGTGTGTGAGAGTGGGAGAGAAAGAGAGTGTGTGTGTGTGTGAGAGAGAGAGAGTGAGAGAGAGTGGGAGAGAAAAAGAGTAAGAGATAGTGTGTGTGAGAGAAAGTGAGAGATAGAGTGTGTGTGAGAGAGAGAAAGAGAGAGAGAGTGTATGTGTGTGAGAGAGATAGAGCGAGCCCCTCCCCCACCTCATCTCTCTTCTCTGGGCCGCGCGCAGGGAGATCGGCGGATGCGCCACTTCCGGATCCAGGCAGGAGAGAGAAAACCTTGGGTCTGCGTAGGGGGTCAATACAAAGTCAATTTATTCTCCATTCAGTGCAAATGGCGGCTCCCAAGCGGCAGTTTTAACTTTCCCTTCAGGAACTGCCGAAAATTAAACAGCGAGCTTTATCATTTTTATAATTGTGTTAATACTTTTCCAAAAAAATATCAAAAATAACGTTTTTTTAACCTCAGCCGTGTCCTCGCGCTGTAACAAGAACAACCCGGAAGTAAACAGTGCTAAATATATATGCTATATAGAATATTTATAAATGTAGCATTTTTATGACTTTTTTTTACAATACAAAACTGCACACACTCTCACGTTTACTGAGACCCAGTTTACACAGAATATTTCAAATAGAACAAACTGCTGTGCTCATTAAAATATGGTCAGTTGCTGTTGGTAAATTATTACCGTTTGTCATATATAAACACAAAGAAAGAAAAACGGCCCCTAAAATGCTCCCCCAGCAGTCATTCGCAGTCCCACAGGGCGGCTGGAGCCCATCTGTACACCCTGAACAGCTCGGCAGACCTTTGCGTGGCAAACACACACAGCCAATTAGCCGAATATGCATATTTCTGGACTGTAGGAGGAAGCTGGAGTACCAGGAGGAAACCCATGCAAGCATGGGGAGAACATGCAAACTCCATACAGAAACACCTGAGCCCGGGATTCGAACCCAGGACCTTCCTTCTGTGAGGCAGACATGCAAACCACCATGCCACCCCCTAAAATACTGACCAAATGTGGACCAGTCGTAAGATTTGCTAGTTTTCCGCATACATATGCGCAGAAACCGGAATTCCTCTGGAGAAACAGCATTGGGATTCTAAATTTACCGCATTTTTGACTTGTTTTTTCACAAAATATTTTTTATTTGGACCTTTTCTAAGAACGACGGATGACTAGAAGCTATTTGATCAACGACTGGTGTGTTTGTCATTTGATGAATAGAATCATACCTAAATGTGGATTATCAATTTTTGTCATTCAAATCTTTAGTGTCCGCTTTATCCTGGCCGAGGATGCAACGGTTCTGGATCCTAACCCAGGAAAAGGGAATATATCTGAAAGGGACGCCAGTCACAAAATCACATTTAACGACGATTTCTTTCTTGCCGGGATCAGACAACACAGTATTTTTCTTTTATCATGGTTGCCAGGACAGATTATCCAACCCCAGTGCCATAAATTCTTGCCATGTCTTCGTCTGGGAACATTTCGTTTAACCATGACCAATCATTGTTTTCACGTCCTTTCAGGTCATTGCCCCAAAGGGGCGATCATGGATATGAAGGAACATGTCGTACGGCTCGTCAAACAGGGCAGAAAATGCAAAAAAAACAAAAACAAAAACAAAAACAATCCATTGTCATACCCATTGTTTATATCCTGGCCTGATACTGGAAGTTTGTTGGCCACGACAAAATCATGTCCAATTTCCACCCATCGAGTGTTGCCCCCCTATCAAGGGAGGGGCGTAAGCATGCCCAGTCAGGGGCAATCAGAGGGAAAGCAATATCCGCCCCTTTATACTAATGAGCTCACAGACGCCCGTGATTGGCTGGTGATTGCTGTGTGTCAGGGAGGTGAGTGTATGGCATCCCAAACCTTCTTCCCGTGAGAGGTCGGCCAATTATCTCCCATAGACTCCCGTGATGGACGGCTGCGGCATCAAGCCAGATTCGAACCTGGTTGATAGTCGTGCACCTTTTTAATGAGTCACGCGGGAGCCCCACCTACTGGCATATTTAGGAGAAGAGCTTGGAGAATCTAAAGAAATGGAATTTAGATAGATAGATAGATAGATAGATAGATGGATGGATGGATGGATGGATGGATGGATGGATGGATGGATGGATGGATGGACATTATTAACCCCAAGAGGAATTGGTTAGTATGTAAGCCTCACAGCAAGAAGGTCCTGGGTATGAGTCCTGGGATCCCAAAGGGCGTTTCTCTGTAGCGTTTGCATGTGCTTCTTGTGCTTGTATGGGTTTCCTCCAAGTACTCCGGTTTCCTCCCACAGCCCAAAGACATACACATTAGATGAACTGTCTGTTAAACATTGCCCCTAGGTGTGGATGTGAGTGTGACTGGTTGTGTGTTCGCACTGTGACAGTCTGGTGAGCTGTTTCAGGGTCTACCCTGCCTTCGCCCAGGGTCGGCCGACCCTAGTAGGAGTAAACGGATCAGAAAATGAATAACTATACATGTTGTATGTGTGCAAAATACCAACCTCATGTTTATACCAAGTTATTAATTATAAACCCGATTAGTAATTATGAATCTAAGTAGTGCACTGTACAGTACATCCACCATAAATGAGCAATTATTAAAAGCAATAAATCAGATAAACACCCCGGAGGGAGGTGTTTAAGTGATTTATTCATTTTAATCTGCATCATTCTTTTTTAGACTGTGCCTGAATGCCTGCATGCCACTCTGGTCGTCTCCTAGGATTAAAGCCGCAGTAAATTAATAAAGCTGAAACGCGCTACGGCTGTAAAACTCCCAATTTGTGACGGAGTAAAACTTTTATGGAGCCGTAAGTCATGTGAGGCTGGAGAACTTCTCCTCTGAGCAAATGTTCAAACAACAATAGGGGACTGACGAGCAGGATCTTATGCAGACGAGGAAACAGAACAGAAATGTGGGAATGGGGTGAAGGGATGTGACCATGTTTAGTTTGGAGTACTTTATTTATTTATTAATTCATTTATTTAAACAAACCCCCCCCCCCAATATTCTCTACTGAGATCTTAATTTCACACACACACACACTCCTGTACTTCTATCAATGTGGGGATGTTCATTGACATAATGCATTCCCTAGCTCGCTTACTCTGACCATCTCAATTAACTGTCTAACCCCAACCTTACACTTACCCGAACCTAAACCTAATGCTAACCTGAGCCCTAAAACCAAGTCTTAATCCTCAAACAGCACTCTGAAAAAGTAACGACCAGCATAAATATCCCCATGTCCCAAAAATGTCCTCATTTTGCTGGTTAAAAACATATTAGGTCCTCAACATGTAGCAAGTACATGTATACACATACACACACGCAATCCCGAGCCTAAACCTAATTAGAACCTGAACCCTAAAACCAAGTCTTAACCCTCAAACAGCTCTTTGAAAAAGTGAGGACCAGCCGAAATGTTCTCACTCTCATGGTTAAAAACATATTCAGGTCTTCAAGTACATGTACACACACACACACACACACACACACACACACTGTTGTACTTCTTTCATAGTGTGGACCTGTATTGACATAATGCCTTCCCCAGCCCCCTTACTCCAACACTACCCGTCACAAATAGATGCCTAACCCCAACCCGAACCTAAACCGAATTCTAAACTGAGCCCTGAAACAGCCCTTTGAAAAAGTGAGGACCAGCCAAAATGTTCTCACTTTCATGGTTAAAAATTTATTCTGGTTCTTGATAGGTAGCAAGTACAAGTTCACACACACAGCAATGTCAGTGGAAGGATCCCGAGCCGTGCTGACGCTGGTAGTCCGAATATAACTGAAGAAGCGAGTCGGGGACCCGAGGCTTTATGACGGCCAGGGCTGATTCAAAATGGCTGACAGTGATGCTTTCAGCTTGAATGTCCTCCTGCAGGGCAAAAAGTGCGGCTTCACGACACACCGCGGTAATCTGAAAAAAAAAAAAAAAAAAGACAGAGTGATATTTGAGCCAGATTTGGCAAGTGAAAAGATTCATTATTGATAAAACTCAACAGGGCATATGCTTTTTATCTGAAAACCACCTCTGAGCCTGATACAGTCCTACCTGTCTCTCTGTCTCTCTCTCTCACACACACACACACACACACACACACACACACACAGTGACAGCTCCTGCTGTGCTCCACAACACTGTATTAGGAAAGTACATGACTGTATGAATGAAATATCCAGCACCGGATCTCTCGGAAGAAATGAAGCAACAGTGAGCAGCCGAATGGCATGATGCCCTGACCACAAATTAGCACACAGTAAACACACACACGCTCTCCCGCCTCCTTGCATAATCATTTCAAGTAATTACAGGTGACTATTTTTATCCCACAACACCAAAGCAGCCCTTCACGTGAGTGGCGTGTGGGAATGTGCCCTCAGGATCCGCCGCCTTCACACGGAGGATCCAGAAACGACTCGCATCTCATCGTCGGGATGTCTCTTCAATCTGATCAGAACCTAATATACACGTCTGTAAAAAATTCCATAGGATGCACTAATGGTAGATCACACCCCTTAGAGGAGCCCTGGAGCTGTCAAGGAGTAGGGCTGCTACCGCCACCGTGCACCTCATGTCATCCATTTCACCCCCAAATATGCCCTCAGGATTCTGCTGTATTTTGACTTTATATCTAAACACTTGAGCCGAAAGTTATATCAGCGTTTCCACTGAGAAAGTTACGAGTATTCAGAATCGAGTTCTGCGGGTACTTAAATCTCTTGACGACGATCACGTATGACATCCGCAGTTTCTTCTGGCAATGTCAGTCCTTGCCCAATATCAAGTACGTGCAAGTGCTCCCACACGAGGCATGCTCAGAGACATGTTGCCTTCCTCATTAGCTGTTCCAGCCTGGTAGTGGCGCGAGCTCGTTGGATTGGCTGGGCTGCGTCACTGGCCCCGTGCATCATAACACGTTATCGTTTGGTGATGAGCTGCAAGCAAGTGCAGAAATTGCGGAAGGTGTTTCTTTTGTGTTCCTAAATCAACAGACGACGTCGGCAAAACGTTAGCTGCAAAGCCATTTTGGATTTACTGCCACGCTCATCTCTGGCAGGGTTCTCATCCGCAGAGTCAATAGAATGTCACAAGAGACTCCTCCTCCTCCCTCTCTGGTTCAAACGGGTCACTATTTACACCCATTTCCTCCAACTTGCTCGCCAGAGTTGCTTCTTGAACACGTTTTTTTATCACCTAAAATGTCGCTCGATGAATAGACCTGGTTGTTTACTTGCGCTGGACAACCCCGCCCAACGAATTCACGTCACTTCTGGGGAAAATCGATGTTGTAAGGATGACCGATACTGGTACTCTTTAAGTAGTTTCAATAGGACGCTTAAGGATAACTTTAATTTTAGCTTCAATTTAGCTTTTAAAAGAAAGTTTTATTAAACCTGGGAACAAAAATCAGGGCTAGAAAACGGGGGCTAAAGAAGGAACTAATTAAAAAAATGTCCATAAAAAAAAAAGAATGAGATCACGTCAAAAAAAGTAAATAAAAAATAAAAAAATGTATAAAGCAAATTGATAGATGATACATGACAGAAAATGACAACCATTTAAATAAACATCCAATAGGAATCTAGTATATTGATGAACAAACCGTCTGAATTCTAACAATCATCATATTATAGGAGTTGTGTCATAATTTTCGCCCAAAATCAGTTGCCAAAAAGTCACCTGTCACGGGGAGGCTGGAGCCTATCTCGGCCGACACTGAGTAAAAGCAGGGTACACCCTGAACAGCTTGCCTGACCATCACGTGGCAGCACACACAACTATTTACACACACTCACACCTAGGAGCAATTTGGAATCTAATCCGCATGTTACTGGACTGTCGGAGAAAACCCGGAGCACCTGAAGGAAACCCATGCAACCACAGGGAAAACATGCAAACTCCACACAGAAACGCCCAAGCCTGGGAATCGAACCTAGGACCTTCTTGCTGCGAGATGGACGTTCTAATCACTACGCCACCGTGCCGCCTTGATGTTTAATATGGCCTCCACCAGCAGCCTATAAAACAGCACCTGTTTGCGCGGCAGTAGTAAATGCGTCACTCAGTATACTGCAACCATGAAACACTAATAATGAGATGCGGATACGTTTTCACGTAGTTTGTAACAGCAAGACGTTTTTCACGTTTCAATACAATATTTTCGTGTTATACCAGCACACAAACGTGTACATCCGGTATATCTCATGGATGCCTTTGTGGTAGCAAAGGTTGTTTGACCCACAGTGATGTTTCAACACGACCAAACTTTCTGTGAATGGAAGTCATACCTTCCCAGTTCTCAAGGTCGCTCCGCCGCGTATCTTATGTATTCTGACGGAGGTGCACGGAACTCTTACAGGAGTAATAAAAGTAAAAATTGTCATCCACTATAAAGAAATTCTGTCTGTGTGAGACCGAGGCATTAAAGTGCTTAACCGTGAACACCCCCCCCCCCTTTTTTTATAAGCCTGGAGACTGCAGTAGAGACTAACCTTATAGCCAAATCCTGCACTGAGCACTTCAGTGTGTTTAATTCCTACACCGCGGATTAAAGCTTGTACATATTTGATATTTAAACCTGGAACTCGTGTGATATACCATGTCACGTGCAGGTTGGATCTCAACCCGAACTTGTTTTCTCTTGTTTTTACTCACTTGCTTTTTTTCCTTTCTGTCACAGAAGAGACAGATCGCTTCCTCTGAACGAGCGAGACTCACAAGATTATGCAAGAGGGAGTGAGAGAGAGAGAGAGAGAAAGAGAGAGAGAGAGAGAGAGAGAGGAATGGGCTAGCAAGGCTGCCTGGAGTTCATCAGTGTGTTTTCTCTTTCTCCCTCACTCCACTCATTTTCGGATATGACTCATGCCTGAAGCGTGGTGTGTGTGTGTGTGTGTGTGTGTGTGTGTGTGTGTGTGTGTGTGTGGAGTTCCCTGAGGTCAAAGCCAACACGGCAGGCCTGATTGCATAATCACAGGAGAATTATAAAATGAGAACAAGAACGCAAGAGAGAGACCGTGTATGTCTGTGTGTGTGTGTGTGTGGTGTTGCCATGATTCTAGGAAACTAAATGGAATGCAGCCTTCACTTTCAAGGCCACTCAATTCAACAGTGTGTTAGAGAAAGCGTAGCACCTCAAAACAGGCCGTGCAAACCCAACAACCACGTCTCCATCACGTCACGCTATACTGAATTCTCGATTCTGATTGGTCAGAAGGGTTTGATTCACTCTCAACAGCAGTGACAACAGCAGGACGATGCAAGGTATGCTCCAGTTGCTTAGCATGTCCATTGGAATGTGTTGTTTTTTGCTATACAGTATTAATCCTGCAAGCGAAATTATTGCCTCTGCATTTAATCCATCCAAAAACCACACACACACACTCGGAGCAGGGGGCCGCCACACACTGGGGCGCCCGGAGAGCAGTTGGGGGTTAGGTGCCTTGCTCAAGGGCACTTCAATCATGAATGTGGAGGAAGGGAAGCTGCAGCTCACTCCCCACAATTTTCCTGTTGGTTTTGGGAATTGAACCAGCGACCTTTTGGTCCCAAAGTCGCTTCTCTAACTATTAGACCACAGGGGTCCAGACACTCCCATCAGAAGGACCATTAAACAAGTCTAAAATATGAAAAGCGACCTTGTGACCTTGAACCCGCCTCTGAGGGGGACCCATCCACCAAATTTGGTGATCCGCTGTGATTTCCTTCCAAAGTTATCGCACTCACAATTTGGACGCTAAATAAAGCACGCACTTGGGGTCAGACGTTCGTTTCTTTCGTTTTATGTTATCACAAGTAACGGAACTCACACTTCCTACAAACCTCTCTCCGACTTTCCTCCTTCGCTTCTCCGCACTCCCTCATTCACTCCCCCGCCATCGTTATCGCTCTCGTGCCCTAATATACTCTTTCACTTTCTTTATAGAGTCACTCCAGCACACGTCTGGTTTTCACTCTTCAGTCACTCCCTCTTTTCTTTCTCCTTTTCTTCCGGTTACTCCCTCGTTATCTCTCGCCATGTCTATTGTATTGTATACTAATATGTATATTAGCCTTTGTCCCCCTTGCACTCGTCTACTCCTCCAACAAACTCGATTTCTCCCTATTTCACCATCATCACCCACTCACTTATCCTACATCATAACTTCATCAATGATGTGCATCAGATTCTCTCCAACCTCTGCTCTATTTTCCCCATCACTCCATCTTCCACTCATCCTCCCATCCCGACATCCATGGTATAGTATAGAATTTTAAGAATGGAGATACCTGTCTTTGCTCTTTATTTGTTATGAAAAATAAAGGTTGGTTATTGGCGTTCTGCCTTCTGATTGTGTAACTTTTCTTAGTGCGGGGAAAAAGTATTAAAGTAGGCTTGAAATGGAAAATAACAAAAAAAAAAAAAAAAACCCAAACAAAAAACAACACCGGTTTCTTTTTGTACCCTAATAATAATGGTTGATGAGCAAAACAACACATGAATGTGGAATGATTGACAGCTATGCAGGTGTTTTTGTTTTTTTAAGCTGACCCTCTGGAAGCCCCGCCCACTTCCTCCCATCTCACGCTCTTGTCCTGACTTGTTTTTCTCGCTTAAAAGACAGTAAATGGAGAATGTTCTGAATTCATCCATTTGAAAAAAAAAAAAATTCAAGTTGTTAGTTACTACTCAGAGCTATTTATTTTTTTATCGAACTTAAAGGGGAAATGAAATCTTTTTCCTGCTTCCTGGCGGTTTGGTAAAATTACATATCACTGTGAACTGAACCCACTCTTCTCAGCAGTAAAATTCTCCATATGCAGCCATTCAGTGTGTATGGACAGGAAGTCTGTGTGTGTGTGTGTGTGTGTGTGTGTGTGTGTGTGTTCTAGGAAATGTCCGGAGCCTAACCCGGGCTGACTGAACATTGCTCTGGTTTGTTTACAGCTGATCAGAGCGATTGTAAACAAACTATTAAACAAAAATGCTAACTCTGCACCCGACCAATCATAGCACAGAATTAAACACTGCTCCAAAATCACAGGTGTTCTACAGATGTGTTTTTTCCTTCCCCTCATCAGTTTTTGAGGTTTCTGGACCTGTTATTTAAAAAAAAAAAAAAAAAAGCAAAGAAGAGGCAGATGAAGAAAAAGCTTGTTTAATAAGTTTAATACTTCAACCCTGCTGAACAGGTTCATTTAAAACTTAAATCACATAACATAGACTGATTTCATACATTAAACCTGTTTAACATACTTATTTCATACCTATACTTTATACTAAGCACTTTTTTTATAACTAACACCTGTACCATGCACTTCCTTTCTACCTAAACCCTACGAAAATAATTTATCATACAACGAAAATGTATATTACGCACTTTATTTCTAATCTAATCCTGTCGTATTTATTTAATTTATACCTAAACTCAAGAGTAAGCCTTTATTTCCTACCCTAGACCTGTAACATACACCAATTATAGACTGAAAACCTGCAACGTGTGCTGATTTTATACCTATAACCTCGTAGATTGTATATACCGACTGCCTAAAACTTGTAGTATACACTAATATTATACCTAAAACTTAAAGCATTTTACAGCAATATACGTAAAATTTCTCACGTACAATAATAATATACATTAAAACAGGACTAGATATAAATTTACTTAAATAAAATTGAATACAGTGATAATATATCTAAAATCTGTAGTACATACTGATTCTTATACACTGAATTTACACATAAAACCTGTAGTTATACACCAATAGTGTACCTAAACTCTCGAACATGACTGTTTGAGCTGATTTTATATCCAAAACCTGTATTATACGTTTACATTTTATACCTAAAAGATGCAAGAGATACTGAATATATCACAAAATGGTACTACTTACTAATTCTATATGAAAACATTGTAGTATGCATCAACTTCATACCCAAAACCTTTAGTTTATGCTGACTTCATACCTGTACTTTGAGGAATACAGATTTTATACCCTACAAATGTAGTCGTCAATAAGCTTATGCATAAATTTGCAGTATACAATGATTATATACCCAAAACTTGTAGTATATTTTATTTTTATACCTTACACCCCAGAAACATAGTATTTGATGATTTTACACAAAGCATACAATGATAATATTCCCAAAGCTTGTAGTATGTGCTAGTTTTATATCTAAACACTGCAGTATATCCTGATTTTATACCCCAAAACTGGAGAATATGCTAATTTTATACAATAAAATTATAATATATACTGATTTTATACCCCAAAACTGGAGTATATGCTAATTTTATACAATAAAATTGTAATATATACTGATTTTATACCCAAAACTGGAGTATATGCTAATTTTATACCCCAAAACTGGAGTATACGCTAATTTCATACAATACAACTGTAACATATACTGATTTTATACCCAAAACTGGAGTATATGCGAATTTTATACAATAAAATTGTAATATATACTGATTTTATACCGCAAAACTTAAGTGTATGCTAATTTTATACAATAAAATTGCAATATATACTGATTTTATACCCAAAAACTGGAGTATCTGCTAATTTTATACAATAAAATTATAATATATCCTGATTTTATACCCCAAAACTGGAGTATATGCTAATTTTATACAATAAAATTGTAATATATACTGATTTTATACCCAAAACTGGAGTATATGCTAATTTTATACCCCAAAACTGGAGTATATGCTAATTTCATACAATACAACTGTAATATATACTGATTTTATACCCAAAAACTGGAGTATATGCTAATTTTATACAATAAAATTGTAATATATACTGATTTTTACCCAAAAACTGGAGTATATGCTAATTTTATACAATAAAATTGTAATATATACTGATTTTATACCCAAAACTGGAGTATATGCTAATTTCATACAATACAATTGTAATATATACTGATTTTATACCCCAAAACTGTAGTTTCTGCTGATTTCATACCTAAAACTTGCGGTATACATTGATTTTATACCCCACAACTGTAGTATTTGATGCTTTTATACCTAAAACTTGCAGTATACAATGACTTTATACCCAAAGCCTGTAGTATATGCTAATTTTATATCTAAAAGCTGTGGTAGAGTAATTGTATTTTCTGAACTTATACTTTACACGACTTGTAGTAAACAACCTCTTTATACCTATAACCTGTATTGTACCCTGATTTTATAACAAAAACTTATTTTTAGCATGTATTACTTTATGGCTAACTCTGGCAGCATACAATTAAACTGGAGTATGTGCTTATTTTATATAAAGCCTGTAGTAGGTACTCATTTAATGCTTCTAGCCAGTAGTATACACCTAAATGTTTAGCATGCAATTTTATAACTAAAGCCTTCATGTACATATTTCACAACTAAACACTTTACTATGCACAAATATTCCAGCTAGACTTTGTAGCGTACATTACCTTTCACCCCCACAGCTTGCAGTATGCATTGATTTTGAATGCAGGAAGATGTAATATACATTTATAATAGCCCCAAATACCACATTATCACAGGTGCTGTACACATTTTACTTTATTCACGTGTGTATGTGTGCATGTGTGTGCGTGTGTTTATGCAGTGTGTAAACACCGAGGCTGAATAATTGCTTGTACGAGGCAGCCATCAATCAGCGGATTAAGTCATATGTCAAAAGTAATACAAAAGCAATCAAAGCAAGAGGAACTCGTGTGTGTGTGTGTGTGTGTGTGTGTAAGAGAGAGAGAGAGAGAGAGAGAGAGAGAGATCTGAATAACAGTACCTTGAGTTCATGTCGTTTCCATGCAACCAGGGTGTACACAAACACTCGAGCAAATAAACACGTCTCCTGCATTTCAGTTAGCTTTCAATGTTTATACGGACTTTACAGAGCACGCGCGTGTTTGCTCCCTCACACTCACACACACACACACACACACACACACACACACACACACACATCCTCAAACAATAACAAACACGCCACACACTCACATCATCACACACTAACATC
>JAQMYF010000005.1:4317357-4328003 GCA_030014195.1 Neosilurus mollespiculum | reverse complement strand
TCACACACCACACAACACACACACACACACACACACACACACACACACTTCAAGCTTATAATCTGTGTAAATAAACAAACTTACTTTGAGCAGTATAAGTAAAATAGAATATATAGACATATAACGTTACTATATCAGAGACACTGGTGTTAGTAGATTCACCATCAGGCCACTCAGTTTCTCTTCCGTGCTCTGAACTGAACTACAAAAATGTCAGCATCGTTTCCTGCGAAACCTAAAATAAATACAGCGCTGACATGTTTTCTGTGCGAGTGTCTGTGTAAACGTGACGAGTCACTGACGTTAGCATGTGCAGGTAGCTTGTGTTTCCTCCGTATTAGCGTAGCTTAAGATCCTGTTTTCTCCCTCATTATCCATTAGCATGCTACGCGGTTACCTTAGCTTGCAGTGTTAGCGTAGAGTATTGCTAAGCTTGCTAACCACTCTTCTATGTAATGGTTAGCTACATGACATTTTTTTCTTTTTTTCTTTCCTAGTTTCTATCTTCTAGTCTTTCCCCCGCAAAATTTATATTCTTTTTACCAAACGTTCTTCCTTTTTCTAGCCTTTTATCTTTTCTATCTTACATTATTTGTATTATTTAAATTTCTTTTGGTGCCCCCTTTCCCCTTTCTTTTGTTTGTTTTCCTTCATCCATTTAGTGGCATTCTTGTTTCCTTCTTTCTCATTTCATATTATTTATTTGTATATATTTTTTCTATTTTCTTTCATCCTTTCTATTTTTCTTTCATTTTTGATCTGTTTGATTAATTGAAAAATTAGAAATATACAGATAATCAGATAAAATGAGAAACAAAAGTCACAGAAAAAAGAGGAAAAGAATAGCAAAAATTTCTGCTATTACATTCTTTTCCTTTATTGCGACCTTTTCACATTGTCTTTCTCATTTTGTCTTATTATTTGTTTATTTCATTTGTATTTCTCATTTTTTGAAAAAATCTTGTTTCTTTAAAAAATTTTTCTTCCTTTCCTTTTTGTCCTTTTCTGTTCCCCCCCATATTAAAAAAATATATATATTGTTGTTTCTTTCTTTTTTTTATCCTTTCTACCTCACTTTCATCCCATGTGATTGATTTTACTATTTTCCTTTTTTTTCTAATTATACATTTCCCCCTTTTCTTTACTTAAATATACTTATAAATATTTTTTATTTCTTTCTTTTCCATTCTTTATGATTTTTTAAATGCCATTATTATTTTTTCTAATATCTTGTCCGTTTTTTACAATTTTTTAAATCAATTTTATTCATTTAATTTATTTTCTCTTATTCTTGTTCTTTCTTTTTTTACTAGACTATTCTTTTTCCTCTGTCTCTTTTTCATGAGTTTCATTTCTTTTTTTTTCCCTTTAATGGTTTTACTACTTGATATTTTTTTTTCTTTATTATTTTGTTCATTCTTTTTTTTCTTTGTTTTTTCCTTTACTAGACTATTCCTTTTCACCTCTGTCTTTTAATTTCTTGCTCATGGTTCTTGCTCTGATGCTCCTGATTTCATTTCTCAGAGATAACTGAATGAACTTTATTGAAACACACTGAACTGTTCAGCGCTGCATGAGGCTCATCAGCTTCTCTGCACTGCACTTAATTACTGCAGATCCGACCGCAGTGATTAAAACACACACACACACACACACACACACACACACACACACACACACGCAACCACATCCGAGTTTCCACTGAGTACAGAAACACTCTGCTCTCCTCATTTCTCTCCCTATAGAACGATTCAGCAGAAGATCAGAAAACAGAGGAATCAATACCACAGCGCCTCCATAAATATAAAATCCTCCCACGTTTATAGATTTACACACACACACACACACACACACACACACACACACCAATCTTTACATTCTCTACCAAACCCACTCACTCATTCACTCACTCACTCATTTACACAACCGCTTAGTCCTACTAGGGTCGGGGGAGGCTGGGCGAAGATGGGGTACACCCTGAACTGCTCACCAGACCATAGCAGGGCCACATGCATACACACACAACCATTCACACTCACTCTCACACCTAGGCATAATTTGAAACAACCATTTAGCCTAATGTCAATGTCTTTGGCCTGTGGGATGAAACTGGAGTACCCTGAAGAAACCCACGCAAGCACAGGGGAGAGCATATTAACTCCACGCACAAACACCCGAGCCCGGGACTCAAACCCAGGACCTTCTTTATTCCAATTATTCTCACTAACACGTAGTTTTCTTTTGGCCACATGGCTGTTGTGTGAAGAAATGCTCTTACTTTCACCATCACTCAAAGTCATGAATCTTTTTTTTTTTTTTTCAATTCGACTTCACTAAGAATTAAGTTAAGATTGTTTTCTGACCACATTCCATGTGTGAAAGTGATGATCAGCAGTATTCTTCTTCCTATACTTACACCAGGTTGAAATTAGAAGCTACTCACTGCATCAGTTCGAGTGAAGGAAATTGTTGCTGCCTGAAAAATATTAAACTGCAGTAATTATCCAATTAAAATCTTACATATCTGAGCCTGGACGGTGTATTATAGATTTTATCTTTTCACTTTCTTTCATTCATACTGAAACCCCCAGTTTTATTTACTACTGTCAACTCTTTTTTTTTTCAAGGTGAATCCTTTTCCCATTCCAACATCTTTCTTTTTTTTTCAGATTTCCTTTTTTATTAATACTTTGTTTATTTTCAACTTTTTGTATCCGTTATATTTTCCTTCCCCCTCTCCCAATCTTCTTTCTTTCTTCCTTTCTTTCTTTTCTTGCTGTGTTTATTATTATAGAAGTAATTAACATGTTCATATGAACTTCCTCTGTTAAATTGTGTAAATAAAGGCAGGCAGGACTTTGGACGCCTCTTTAATGGGTCCTCAAGTGCCAAAGGGGCATTCCATCAACTTCCCCTCTGTGACTAACACACACACACACACACACACGTTTCAAATTTCGACAGGAAAAATTCAATTTGTGCACTTGTGTGTGTGTGTGTGTGTGTGTGTGTGTGTGTGTGTGTGAGAGAGAGAGAGATTTTGTTGTAGTTATTTCATAAACCTGTGTACTCAAAACTCTGCTTCGTTTGCTATCTATCTTTCTGACACACACACACACACACACACACACACACACACACACACACTCACACCTTTAGGCGGGTAATAAACCCAACAAATTAAAACACATTATAAATCTGGAGCTAAATGTCCCCTGCAATGCACGCACAAAAACACAGAAACACACTCACTTAAAAGGAATGTTTTACAGATGATAGAAAAATACTGTTTATAGATCAATACTAACGTTACCTTCAGTTTTAACATTAACACACGTTGCAAGGTGAATAATCATGCTAAAGCTAATTTCAATGTAATGCTAATATTAATCAAGTTACCAACATTTCATTGTTGTGCATAACTGGGCAGAAGTCTTGGTCATATGCAAAGAAATGCTGTAGGGAAAAAATACATTCAGAACTAATGAAATTCAACGTTTTTCCATTTAAAAGAAAATTATAAACAACAGGAAACAAAATCAATATTTGGTGTGACAACTTTGATCTCTTTGCTTTAAAAAATAGCAGTATCAAGTAGAGTGTGTGTGGTTTTATAAGGAAATGAGCTGTAAGTCTTTCTGAGCATCTTACAGAACCACCCACACTTCTTCAGGGGGCTTTGATTTCCGCACTTGCTTCGATTATTATTATTATTATTATCATCATCATTATTATTATTATTATTATTATTATTATTATTATTATTAATATTATCATTATTATTATCATTATTATTATTATCATTATTATTATTATTATTATCATTATTATTATTATTATCATTATCATCATTATTATTATTATTATTATCATTATTATTATTATTATTATTGTTATTATCATTATTATTATCATTATTATTATTATTATTATTATTATCATTATCATTATTATTAATATTATCATTATTATTATTATTATCATTATTATTATTATTATTATTGTTATTATCATTATTATTATTATCATTATCATTATCATTATCATTATTATTATTATTATCATTATCATTATTATTATCATTATTATTATTATCATTATCATTATTATTATTATTATTATCATTATCATTATTATTATTATCATTATTATTATTATTATTATTATTATTATTATCATTATCATTATTATAATCTTAATTATCTTGTCTGAAGTTGGTCTCTTACCTTATATACTTTTCTCTGTAACATTTAATTTAACGCTGGAAACCTACTCTTTGGAAATGTAAAACATATCAACTTGACAATAAATGTTTTTGTGTTAAAATTCTAATCAGAAATTTATTTATTACATTTTTGAATCAACTTATTAACATGGATTCAAAAGAAAAGAAAAGAAAAAATCTGCACAGCCAAGTCACCACATAAATACCCACGGCTTGGAATTTTCAGCTATCATCCATAATTGAGCAACAAACCGCAACCTTGTTTTTAGGACATTTTGTCCGAGATAAAGTGTGATGTATCAGATGAAAAGTGACAAGTGAAAGACACTACAAAGGGGCTGAATCTCTCCAAATGCGCTAAACATCTTGACCTTTGACCTGGCCGAGCCTCTGCTTATTACAATCAGAGCTCAAGGGCAGACGAAGAGTAGATGCTTTACTAGGATAGTTCGGTATAAACAATGGTATTTCTTATTTTTTTAAGGAGTCAAAAGCAAAAATAAATAATAATAAAAACGATATTTTATAAGAAACACTGAAAGATTCTGTTTCCCACTTCTATCCATCCATCCAACCAACTACCTACCTACCTATCCATCCATCCAACCAACTACCCACCTAGCCATTCACCCATTCAAACAACTACCTACCTACCATCCTTCCATCCAACTACCTACCTAGACATCCATCTATCTATCCATCTATCTATCCATCTATTCGCCTATTCCATCCATGCAGATGCTGCTACTACTAACATAATAATGCAAAATTGCTATTCGTCTCCATACTTTTCTATCATCCATCATCTTGTCTTTTTCTATAGTATACCTCTCTAGTTATCTACCTCTCTATCCATCCATCTATCCATTAGCCCCCCACCCCTCACCCCGTAAAACATATCTAAAGGATCTCGTGTTTCGCCGTGTTCAGACTTGATTCGAGAGCTGAAACAGAGTAGCATCTCTCATTTTCACCTTCATGCTCTCTTTCTTTCAGGAAAAGGGAGTTGTAGCTCTGATATAAAGTGGTCAGGGGAAGACGAGAAAGAAAGAGAGAGAGAGAGAGAGAGACAGGAGGAGGAGGAGGAGGAGGGAGAGGGAAGAGAAGAAGGCAGCCTAAGGAAAACAGCTGTCATTGGAAGCTGAAGCTTGTCACGAGAAAAGCGGCTTTAACACACTTGTGCCTGAAGGCTACTGAACCTTCCGGAGCAAGATCACAGCGTCAGGAATGCAATTAAACTTCTTCTTCTTCTTCTTCTCATGTTTATATTCAAACCATTCCTTCAGCAACTCTTCTTTGTAGTTAGACGTCAACTCACATATATTGGATCAGATCCAACGCCTTTTAAATGATGTTTATATTTACCTTCCACTTAAATTTTATCTAGTCATCTCTCTACAGTATTATCTAGCCATCAGTCTGTTAATCCATCAATCAGTCCAACACGTTTTCATTCCTCATACTTTATTCTCAAAAGTGTTTGGTTTTGCTTTGTTTCTTTATTCTGGAAATCAGAGAAACAGATTAAAATAGATTGGAGCGCTAAGAAAAAAAAAAAACCAACAGGAGTCTGACCTTATTTTTATTAAAGTGGGTCATTTTTATGTTCTGGTGTCACTACCAACATAAAAATCACATCTGTTTCTTGTGTCGGACCACAAAACTTATATTAGGTCCATTTGTTTTGGCGACAAGAACACAAAACGGGCTTTTTTTTTTTCTTTTCTGTCATTTGACTATACATCACTACGGCCAATTTTAACCATCTGTTTCTTATATGTTTGTATTAAAACTTCCGGTCAGCTTCTCTGTAAGGGGTGATGTACAACAAGCCAGTCATTATTGTAAAATAAACCCCGACAGCGGGATCAGGACCCAGGCATAAAGCGGAGTGGTATTAAATCACCCTGTAGAGGTTTAATTCTCCATGAAAACTGGCTTACTGGACGTCAGCCTACTTCTATTTATAATCCGATTAAGAATATGTTGAGAATTTGATGCAGGAGAATCTTCAAAATTTAAATATACACTGCTCGTCCAAAAAAAAAAAAAAAAAAAAACGGTCACACGCGCTAATATTTTCATAGAGAACCTTTAGCCTCGATCACAGCATGTAATCTCCATGGCATTGTTGCTCTGGTTGGTCTGGTCGAGGCTCAGCAACATTAATGTGGCAATAAAATGAAGTAGGCTGATGATCTGAATGTAGTGAATGAGCAGGTTATCACATCAATGGACTTTTTTCTTCCCTGATGGTACGGATATAAAACGGGGACTCGAATAATGTGCGAGTGGTTCAGGGAACACGAGGAATCATTTTCACATATGTATCGGCACCCCAGAGTCCTGACCGTAACCCTACTGAAAGTTTTCGGGATGTGCTGGCGAAGACGTTATGGAGCGGTTTGTTGTTGCTAGCCTTGCTTACAGCACGTAATCGTCATGCCGTTGTTTCAACAAACTTAAGCAACAGACCATTTATTTCCATCCAGTGTCGGGTTCCTTTCTCACCGACGTCTTGAACTGATGGGGGAAAAACTGAACCACTTCATAAAGTCCAATGATGTGATAACCTGCCCAGTACATTAATGTTGCAGAGCCTCGACTGGACCAAATGGAGCAACAATGTCCTGGAGATTACATGCTGTGATCCAGGCTAAATGCTCTCCATGATTATATTAGATTATATTAGTGTGCGACTTTTTATATGTATACTTACATTATATATATAAATATGACAAAAAGATGTAGTGGTGGTAAACATTTAAACGGCTCAAAACAACCTGCTGAGTCACAGCACACACACACACACACACACACACACACACACGTTCTCTCCGTCAGCGTCATCCAGACACACAAACATATAAACAATGGCGTGTTTGTATACGAGAATCACGAGGAGCTTTAGTACAGAACAGCATCTCTCTCTCTCTCTCTCTCTCTCTCGTACAGTACACGTACACACAACACTAGCTATGTATTAAAGGTATTAGAATGGTAACAGCTTGATCTGTGTCCTTTATTTCTTTCTATCTATCTCTATTTATCTACCTATCCATTTACCTATCCACCTACCTATCCATCTATCCATCTACTTAGCCAACTGTCTGACTATCTATCGATCTACCTATCCATCTATCTATCTATCTTTCCAACTATTTACCCATCTGTCTTACTATCTATCTATCTATCCATCTACCTATCTATTGATCTGTCTATCAAACTATCTGTCAGTCTGTCTATCTATCTACCTATCTGCTCCTATCTTTCTAAGTCTATCCATCCCTCTATCATTTCTCTGTCTATCCATCTATCATCTTTGTCCATTGGTATCTTGCTATCTGTCTGTCTGTCTGTATATCTTTTTATCTATCCATCCATCTATCTGTTCCTCAGTGTGTGTGTCCTCCTGTCCACCGGCACTAACTGTGGTACAAACAGCACAATTTACTGAAACATTTAAGCCCCGCCCAAAGCCTTCATGACCTCTGACCTCTGCTCCAGAGTAACGTTCCGTGCGGGTCACAAGGTCCTCCAGGTGCACGTTGGGATGCACAGGCATTTTACGAAACTGCAGACTGAAGATCTCTCTCCGAGTTGCTGTGTCGGGGAGAGGAACGTAGACAATCCGATCTAACCGGCCGGGACGCATGAGGGCCTGAGAGAGAGAGAGAGAGAGAGAGAGAGGGAGAGAGAGAGAGGGAGAGAGAGAGAGAGAGAGATGGAGAGAGAGAGAGAGAGAGAGAGACAGAAAGGCAGGGAGACAGTTATTATTCAAGTCACATTGAACCATTGTTTGGTGTTTATGTTGCCTATACAGTGAATGGAACATTCTTCTTCATATCACAGTAAAGGGTCAAAGGTCATCCTGCATCAACAGACAAGAAAAACAACTCCAGGAAGCAAAGAGGAAATCATTGCTGCTCTGTGTCAGCAACAGGTCCCACACACACACACACACACACACACACACACACACAATCAATTCGACTCAACTGACTGGACTTATTAAAACGCTCCATCTGCAGAGAACGAAAACACACACTGATTACACCCCCTCTTTCTCTATTACACACACACACACACACACAGCTGGCCTACTCAGTTTTTGCAGCATGTCTGAGATGACCTACATGACCAGCTGGTAGGGCCTGTAAACTTCAGCACCTGTGTGTGTGTGTGCGTGCGTGTGTGTGTTGCTGAACTCTATAAATGTCACCACCGGAACCATGGAAAAACACCTTATTAAATGTGTGTGTGTGTGTGTGTGTGTGTGCACACACGTGTGTGTCTGTATGTGTGAGAGAGTGCGTGTGTTGAAACATGGAGCTGTCAATCAATAACTAGTGAAGGAGTGAAGGGGGGAAAGAGAAAATGAAGGAAGAAATATATATATATAAAATCTAAACAGAGGTTAACTCATAAATATTCACCCCCTCAGTGGGACTCCTCCTCCTTCTGCAGCTGTTAAAGCTTTGAATTGTCTCCGACGCGTCTCTCTGAGCATTATGCTCCAATTTTGGCATTTTCTCCCATTTCTCAAAGCCAATGTTCACCAACTCCCTCCTAACAGCATCATTTCGGGGGAAAAAAAAACAGAACATTCACACACAGTTCTTTGGTCTTTGGTGATCCGCCATTTTCAGCTGCGAGACCTCATGGAAGTCCTCCCAAAGTGATACTGATGGTGCAACAACACACTTAAACTCCGGAGGATTTTAAAGAAGCACAGCGTGAGCTTGGCTTAGAAATAAAAAATAATAACAATAATTAAGCGCTAGCTGTAAATTAGTGTGCTGTAAATATGAGCAGGATTGGGGGGGAGAGGAGGGGTGAATACCTCCAGGTGAGCACCACAGGTAACCTGGAACCTAAACGAAATCACACTGTTCGCTTCCACAGAGCCCCAGGTTGCCATGATGTCAGCGTTGTAAATGCAACCATACAATTTGTCACCAAAAGCAGATGTTTTTCATTTAGGATATTACTTTATACCAGCGGACACAAGTGAGACAGAACAGTCAGGATCGGCGACCTCAGATGCGTTGATGAATTATGAAGAAAAGCCTCAGAACGACGACAATTACAATGTAATTACACTCGGCATCGGCTGATAAACAAACTCCTCGGTAATGCCACACTGGGAAACGACAATTATGTCCTGGTGAACTCAAACTGTCATGTATTCCTAGAATTATTGGGGCATTTGGGCCTGACAACGGACTTGCAAACACACGCACACACCTCTTCTGGCAGTGGTACTGTCCATTATAAACAACAGGATATGAGATCTTATTCCAAACAAGCTCGGCAAGGACTCAGTGTGCCATGTGGTGAGTGATGAAACTGACTCACTGAGAGATCCAGAGACACATCCGCTTCCTCTGTTGCATGAAACCAAAACATTCAACTAGTGCCAGACACACACACCCTCACTTGAATGTGTGTGTGTGTGTGTGTGTGTGTGTGTGCGTGTGTGTTAAGGACTAGACATTTTGGTGAATGTCATTCTGATAACAAAAGAAAACAATAGCAAGAAAAGAAAGAAGCAAGCAAAGAAAGGAGGACAGATAAAGACAGCGAGGAACAGTAAACAGTAATTAGCAGGCCACAAGCTCCGCCCACCTCTTCACAAGGCCCGCCCCCAGGCCAGAATGCAATCCCGCCCTTTTTAAAAGAGGCCAGGTAGTCGAGGTCAATCTCTGTTGCTGAGGACAATCTGATCCCGGCGCCCGGCAACGGACCTGCTTTTAGCACGATGGGTCAGTTTACAGCGGCATTGTGAAGAGGACACACACACACACACACACACACCTGTCTGCCAGTGTACAAAACACTGTAATTTAGTAACTGTGGGTGTGTGGAGTCTTAAGGTGGAGAGGCAGAAAAATCACACAAACACACACAAACACACACACACACACACACACACACACACACACACGACCTGAGAGCTGTGTTTGTGTGCTTCAACTGTCACCATAGATACTTCTTATTAGTGCCAACTTTTATATCCATGTCTCTTCCCTTCTCCCTCTCTCACACGCACAGACACACGCGTGCACGCACGCACACACACACACACACACAGTTACCTTAGCTTATGATCAGTTACACCCATATGCACCCGTGTCTTAAAGTGTGTGTGTGTGTGTGTGTGTGTGTGTGTGTGTGTGTGTGTGTGTGTGTGTGTGTGGTGAAGACATTTACAGCAGCCTTAACTCGTTTATAGATTCCCCCTTTTGGGGTGAACCAGGGGCTATACACACTCTCTTTCTCACACACTCTCACACACACAAACACACACACACACACACACACACACCATGGGAAATACAGTTGTTGTTTTTTTGGACTGCTTTGCATCAAGGCGCATCTTGTGTTCACCCGCTCCAAAGCCCTAAATCAATGCTCTTGA
>JAQMYF010000005.1:4247083-4257745 GCA_030014195.1 Neosilurus mollespiculum | reverse complement strand
GGTCGGTGGTGGTCGTGTGATAGGGAAGGCAAAAGTTGATGGGTGGGAATTGGAAACGACTAAATTAGGGAGAAAAAAAATGGGGAAAAAAATCCGAAAAAAAAAAAAAACCCAAATAAATAAATAAAAATAAAAACTTAAATTGGTGTAATGTGCATAATAAGACCTAAAACTGATTCAAAACTCGTTTCTTGTGCATCAAAAGTTAAGATCCAAAACTGTTTTCCTGAATATCATGTTTACATATGAATCTGGTTTATTGTGTATAACCTGTTTATATTTAAAACTTGTTTGTGAAGATGCTTAAATTTAAAAATGGTTTATTTTGTACAAGACGTTTACGTCTATTTATGTAAAAGAGATTTAGATCTGAAACGGGCTTTTCTAAAAACAAATTTCGTGCATAACAAATTCAGACCTGAAACTGGTATAAAACAGTAGATCCTGTTAGACCTAAAACAATTTTAATGCGTAGTAAACTGATTTGCAACCAAAATAATTGCACGAAATGTGTTCGTCCTGTAAAAACGGGCTTTAATGCGTATCGGGTTGAGGTGCAGGATGTAAGCCTATGCTCAAAGTGTTTATTTTGATAATTCTAGTAATCACTGGCAGTAAACCAAGCAGGGGTCTAAACAACAGTAAGTAAAAACACTGATGGGCAACCCATGATCAAAAGCCAGAGAGACAGGCCAGGGTCAACACCGGAGGAAGGTAAACACACGGGACTAGGAAGAAAAACTAGGCCAAGGATAAACCACATCTTAAAAATTCATATGAACTTGCAAGACATTGTGACCACACAAGAAAAAAAATGAGGGTATGTATACGCAAACTAAACACGGCGAACAAACAACAGGAGGAAACAATCAGCGAGGGAACCAGAGAAGTTGTGACCATATAAGGAAAGTGGTAAGCAGCAGGGACAGAAAATGCAGGATGGAGGGATGGGGGTGGCAGCGGGGACAGAATCAAGCTATCTAAGCTGTTTATGCTGCTCTTTTTTTTTTTTAACTGTTTTTTAAACTGTTGCAACTGATTTTTTTTAATCAATCAGCGATACACCCATGATCAACAACATCTTAAAACATATATTTTTTTCTTTTTTTTATTGATTAAAGGGAAATTAAACCCAAACTTTATAAAAGCTTGCATACATCATATACATCTTTGCAAAAAAAATCAAAAGAACAAAACAAGTAATAAATTCGCACACAGGGGGGCAACAGTGAGCTTTGAAAAGCCACACGTGATTCACGTGTATGCGACGGTAAATATGGAAGTAATCTACATATGAATAAATGGCAGGTTACACCATTCATTCACGTAAACGAGGCGATGTTTGTCTGATGTATGTGAACGGAAGCTTGTATTATGTGTAGACGTGCCTAGTTTTATTTTAATCAGACTTTGGTAAGTTTAAGTATATCCGTATACTGTTATTTTTGCCATTATCTTGCCTTATATCAACAAATTCACTTCCTGTTCTCAATTTTGTGCAAACGGAATTTTGAAAAGTTTTTTTTTACTTTTTTTTTTTGAAGCAGGAGCAATCTGAAACTTTTTTGAGCCAGTATGACATGCAGCACCGTGTTGTCAACATCAGGATGTGTGTTACATGTGCTTTTGTGACACGGGCACAAAGGAATTCATGATCTTACAACAGACCAAAGAGCAAACATCAAATTCTGGGACAAACTCTGAAAATGGGTGTCTGCATCCCTTGAAATGCTTCAGCAAGCTTACCGCAATGAAGTGCCAAGCCAGGCGAAGGGTTTCGAGTGAGGTCAAAATCAAAAACTCAAAAACCACTGAACAGTGGTGGCTCCGTGGTTAGGGCTCCAAAGCCCCAAGTATCACCAAGCTGCCACTGCTGGGCCCTTGAGCAAGGCCCTTAACGCTCAACTGCTCCTGTGTATGGAAATGATAAATATAACTCACTCTACAAGAGCATCTGCCAAATGCCACAAATGTAAACGTAAATGGGTTCATGGGTTATGAGGGGCAGAAGAACGTAATGACACTCACTATATCCTGTGTAGCTTACTGCTTCATTGCCATAATCGTGCTGAAGCATTTCAAGGGTCTCCGCTACCAACAGTGTGAACAAACACGCTCAAATACGAAAATCATTCATTCTTCCAGATGTTGGGATGGTTTTCATTAAAGGTTTATCTTGTTATACGCGATTTTGATGTGTTTACGGGGCATTTTTTGGGATTTGATCAAAATGATGTTGTATATCTGCATGATGATTCATTTATGTTGATACATACTAGTTTTAGTAAGTTTTGGTAGGACTGGGGTACGGTAAAATACGTTTTTTAAAACCTTTTAAATAGACATCATGTGGAATGGGAAGGTGTTATCAGGTTGCCACTACAATGCGCATGAAACCCGAATTCTTTGTAAAGTGAACTGACATGAAACCGGTTGAAAAGCTGTTGTACGAAGGACATACCTGCTCCTTTCTACAGCCAGGGCGTCGATCTCATCAAAGAAGACAATGGAGGGGGCCACAGCGCGTGCTTTGCGGAAAACCTGCACATCGTGTAAAAACAATTTTACATGAAACAGCACTCATCCAGACACTCGCTCACATCCATACACGCATCCACTGACCTCCCTCACGGCCCGCTCAGACTCGCCGACGTATTTACTTAGTAACTCAGGGCCCTGAAACACAAGAAGATGAAACATTATGAGCTCTGGGTAAATGTGTGTATGAGTGTGTCCATGGTTGAGAGAGAGAGGGGGAAAAAAGTAAGAAAGAGAGAGAAAGTGAGAGAGAGAGAGAGAGACAGAGAGAGAGAGAGACATTAGTGCTTGTCCCCCTCTGTGTCTCTCATTTCTCAACTCATTTCCTGTCCTGCTCTCCTGCTTTTCAACACACCTCACCTCACACACTTCAGATAAAGACACACAGTCTCCAGACACACACACACACACACACACACACACACACACACACACACACAGCCCATGGCAAGCAGTTTCCTCTGTCTCGCATCTTTGAGCACACACAGACAAGACACTTTTCTAAGACACACACACTTGGACTGCTGTCTCTCAGTCTCCAGACTCTCTTCAGCCTTAAGCACTTGAGCCCGAGCCATCAAGTACTTATCCAGGTTAGCTTTTATTTACTACACATCCTCATGGGAAGCACTCAAAAAGGAAATGTGAACGTCCATCAATCTCATGGTTTTTTTTTTTTTTTTTTTTTTGGGGGAGTAAAATCGTCTTTAAACAACTGATGCGATGACATCATTCAACAGTGAAACCCAATCTTGCCCGCCTGGAAGGACTAGGACTGCCTCATAAGGTTATTCCTCCACCAGAACTAAACCTCATGTTTCCATAGTTACAAACTGTTTAGGACTGCTGGATCTGATGATCCGGTGATGGTTCCTGAACTATTTCTTTAGTACGTGGACGTCTCCAGCCAAAATTCAGGTTTTCCAATCTGCGAAAGTGTTTTCGTACCCATTAATCACGTGATCTCTCTTTAGCCACACCACAACTATCACCCATTGTACAAATAATACGGGCGACCGCAAGCTAAACACACGAAGCAGACTCATTTCCTGTTTGCTACCGTGCTCACCTTACACACACACACACAGCTGATCAATCTTCCTCATTTAGGCACTGACGGCACCATGGGAGGCCATCGGAAGTATCGGCTGTGTGTGTGAGTGCTCGTGTGTGTGTGTGTTTGTGATGAATGAGAACGACAAACACAAGGTCATGAAGGTCAAAGGAGTGCGACTGAACTGCTGTCAATCGGAAGAAGAGATGGGGCGGATGAAAGACAGAGAAAGACAATCCGTCCATCTCTCTCTCTGACTTGAGAGACTGTTATATCTTAAGTCACAACAATAAAGTAGGTGTGGCCTGTGTGCCTGCCAGCTTTCGTGAATGAGGCCTGGCCTCCGTGATCTGCGTCTATCAGTCCTACTCAAGAAGGCGTGGCCAATGTCTCAGTCATTTGAAGTGTAAAGGAGGTGGGGCTTGTGTGAGGTGCAAATCAGCTCATTTAAAAGAGGTGTGGCCTATCCATCAATACAAGTGAAGGAAACGTGCCGTCACTCGAAGAGAATGTGTGGGTCAAGTATGTGAGGCGTGGTCTTTGCAAACTGTGTGTCAGCCTTCGGAATGGAGGTAGGTGTAGCTTACTAGGTACTAGTAGGTGGGAACTGTTTAACAGTCGCCATAAAGGAGGTGTGGCCTATGTGAACTGTGTGTCAGAACACAGAAAAGGAGGTGTGGCCTATGTGAACTGTGTGTCAGTCCCAATGAAGGAGGCGTGGCCTTTTCAAACTGTGTGTCAGACCCCAGAAAAGGAGGTGTAGCCTAAACCAATCAGGTGTGTCTTGGGAAAGGGGGTGTGGCTTATGTGAGCTGTGTGTCAGTCCCTGGAAAGGGGGGATGTGTACTTTCTTTGCCAGTCCCAGCAAATAAGATGTTGCTTCAAACTATGTGTCAGTCGAAGAGAAGGAAGTGTGACACACAAGTACTTTACCTTGATGGCGATGAAGTTGAGTTTGCTCTCATTGGCGAGCGCTTTGGCGATCATGGTTTTGGAGCAGCCGGGCGGTCCGTACAGCAACACACCTTTAGGGGGCGTGACCGCGAGCCGAGAGAATGCGTCAGCGTGCTTCAACGGCCACTCGACAGCCTGCTTCAGCTTTAGCTTCACGTCCTCCATCCCTCCGACATCATTCCAACACACCTACACACAACACACACAGCACTGCTTTGAAAGCAGAAAACCTCTTTATTTTTCCATTAATGTCAGATCTTCAGGCAAACACGGGGCCATAGGCCAAATCCGGTTCACTTAATAAGATAATTAGACTTGCCAATTATGCAATAAACTCTCCCTTTTAAGCTTCATATGTAAAACTGGCATGCAAAATTGCATTCGTTTCTCCATCCAGTTTCAATTTATTCAGGCCCAATAACAAAAAAGAGGGGAAAACACAACCCCATTTCCTCAAAAATAAGAAACGACAGACTTTCGGAAACTAATAGATGGAAGTTGCTTAAACTGCTTGCTTTACGTCTCTGCTGTTAGAAAGGAACTTAGCAATTTATTTATATAAAATGAAAACTGCTTTAAAAGCAAATGTAGCTGAATAGATACCCAACCTCTGGCTACACCGTCAACCGTAAAAATAATAAAACATGGACATCATAATGTTAAAAAAGCGAAGCCACTACAGATCTGCTAGCTAGGTGCAAGACGCTTTTAGTTCCCACCTGCTTCAATGACAAAACAGCCCATTTCCCAGGTCACATTTCTCATCTCAACTGTCTTTCCATCCATAGTGATGAATCCAAACAGTTTTTACGCTTTCCCTCAGAAATATTGCCAGAAGGTAAGGCTATACTGAGGGATTAGGTGATTCGACTCCCCTCTCTCCTGCGCAGATGCTGGCTCTACACCTGACATCATCGTGGCGGATAAGTTTGGTTTCCTTTCATGGAATGGAAGGAAATGGAGCCGTATTGTCCACGTTTTTTACCCTGAATGAGCAAAACTAACTCCAATGAAGCGCACCAAGGTGTTTATGGAACCGGTATGATACAACCTGTGTTTGTTATATGGCGCAGACATTCCCCACACCATCACAAAACCCCCACCAGCCTACACTACAGACCCAAAGCAGGTTTTTCCTTGACACATAGCTTATAACTCCAAAACAAATGCTAATAGACATGCTGTTCCTGTCAAACACCTGTAGGAACCATATATGGACTTTCAAATGAGACAATTACCTGTGACCTTAAATGAAGTTCAAAGGTCAAACTCCAGCAATCTCATAACACCTTCAAACAAGAGTTTCTTCACTAATTTGGTAACTCTACATTGTATAGAACATATCCTAAGAAGAGCACAAGGCTAATTAAAACCAGTACCTATCTATGGTCTGGATGGAACAGTATCCACGTTACGGGTCAGAGTGCCTCTCCAGTTACCCCCGCCAACTGTCTGTTTATCAACTTTATGCAAAAAGATTTTTGTAAAATTTTCAGGGAAGGGAAGAAATAATTCAATTTTCGTTTATCCCTGCCAAAGAGGTTAAACAGGAGTGACTGTCCTTCCCTGGCAGAGGTTTACGCTCTCTGAGTGCTTCTAGTTTAGTTTTGTTTTCCACGCCATTCTGTCATGCATGAAATTCCCAAGAGATCAGCGGTTTCTGAACTAACTCAACCCGTCCATCCGGGTCTAAAACGTTCCCATCCTGGTGTATGATTATCAATAACTGAAGAAGTCTACCTGGATTTGCATGATTTACGTTTTCTGTTGTCACACGACTGGCTGATGGGAACTTTAGGTCCCCAGGTGTCCTTAATAATGTGACCTCATTTTTATGAAAACGTAAACAACAAAGACATTCAGCTCGACTTTGGTGCAAACCTAATTTTCGATATTTTTTCACCGAGGTCCGGTGTGTTTTTCCTAAACTGCCTCACACACGAATATAAATCAGATGGGACAGAGATTCACATCTCACGGTCCTGAAGAGGAAAGTTTTTATCAATAAAGAAGCATACTTCGGATTTATTGGCTTCTAGATTCCTTTTAGGAAATACCACACACACACACACACACACACACACACACAAAATTGCTGGGGATCCTTCAGGACCAAGAAGAGAGATCATTACATATGCACTAATGCTAGCACACATAGTCCCCCCCCCCCCCTCTCTCTCTCTCTCACACACAGGAAGTTTCTTATATAAAGATGAGAAATGAATGTCGAAGATCATCTGGATCTGATCAGCCCTGCTGGAACCCATCATCCTTCCTCTTTCTATCCCTCACTTCTCTCTCATTCTCATTTATTCCTCTTTCCTTTCCTCACCATGCCCTCTTTCACCTCCCTACCTGTGGCTCCCCTGTGTTTATTTGAGCCTTTCGCTAATTCCTTCTTTCTCCATCCTGGGTTAGCTCTCTCTCCTTCTTTCTCTTATTGTTTCCTCATCCTTGGTCCCTCGTTTTCTCCCTCACCCTTGTATATTTCATTATGCTCAATCTTATCCACTATCTCTTGGTCTCTTCCTCTTCTCTTCCTATTCCTAATCTTTCGCTCCTATTTTATCATTTATCCCCTCCCCCCCCCTTCTCTCTCTCTCTCGTTTGTTTGCATATGTTACGCTGATCTCAGTCCAAAGCAGGAAGCAAAGCTGCACCGCTCCGGGCGACACATCGTCACGACAACCTGATTCCAATTAGTGGCAGGATGATGCGAGAACCTCTTCCTCTATAGTTACACACACACACACACACACACACACACACACACACACACACACGGCAGGATGCTTATGTTGTCCACTAACCCCAAGCTCCCTTAAAAAGCCCTCATGTGTGTGTGTGTGTGTGTGTGTGTGTGTGTGTGTGTGTGTGTGTGTGTGTGTGCGCCTGCAGGTGTGAAGTATAAAATATCCATAAATAGACACACGCAAACCACCACACAAGTTCACATGTTCACCCCGACCACAACATATCCGCTCATCTGTTTTCACTCATTCATCTATACATTCACTCTCTTATCCCCCATCTACCCAGTTCATTCATGTTTTCACTCATTTACTTGTTCCTTTTCTCTCTCGACATTCATAAGCTGTTCTTGCATGTGCTCGCTTCTTAGCTCGATCGTTCCTTGATTGATTCATTTCATACGTTCGACTCACTCACTCATTCGTACTCATTCCATTGGTGATTCACACATTCACGGGTTCACACATTCGCTAGCCTGCACCTGCACATTCATTCATGCACTCATAATGAGTTTATTTATTAATTCACTCATTCATAATTATCTCACTCATTCATTCATGTCGCCAATTCACTGAATCACCCACTAATGACTTTACTTAAAGTCATTCATTCAATCAATCAGTTACCTAGTTCATTTATTCGCCCAGACAACCAGTTCACTCATTTATTCACTCATTCATCCACTTGACTTCCGCTCACTTATTCATTCACTCATTCATCCACTACACTTCGGCTCACTCATTCATCCACCTCAGCTCACTTATTCATTCACTCATTCATCCACCTCAGCTCACTTATTCATTCACTCATTCATCCACTTCAGCTCACTTATTCATTCACTCATTCATCCACTTCAGCTCACTTATTCATTCACTCATTCATCCACTTGACTTCGGCTCACTTATTCATTCACTCATTCATCCACTTCACTTCGGCTCACTCATTCACCCACTTCACCTCACTTATTCATTCACTCATTCATCCACCTCAGCTCACTTATTCATTCACTCATTCATCCACCTCAGCTCACTTATTCATTTACTCATTCATCCACTTCAGCTCACTTATATATTCACTCACTCATTCATCAACTACACTTCAGCTCACTTATTCATTCACTCATCCATCCACTTCACTTCAGCTCACTTATTCATTCACTCATTCATCCACTTCAGCTCACTTATTCATTCACTCACTCATTCATCCACTACACTTCAGCTCACTTATTCATTCACCCACTCATTCATCCACTACACTTCAGCTCACTTATTCATTCACTCATTCATCCACTACACTTCAGCTCACTTATTCATTCACTCATTCATCCATTTCGCTTCAGCTCACTTATTCATCCACTTCACTTCACATCACTTATTCATTCACTCATTCATCCACCTGACTTCAGCTCACTTATTCATTCACTCATTCATCCACCTCACTTCAGCTCACTTATTCATTCACTTATTCATCCACTTCACTTCACCTCACTTATTCCATTCACTCATTTATCCACTTCACCTCACTTATTCATTCACTCATTCATCCACTTCACTTCAGCTCACTTATTCATTCAGTCATTCATCCACTTCACCTCACTTATTCATTCACTCATTCATCCACTTCACTTTGGGTCACTTTTTCATTCACCCATTCATCCATTTCAGCTCACTTATTCATTCACTCATTCATCCACTTCACCTCACTTATTCATTCACTCATTCATCCACTTCAGCTCACTTATTCATTCACTCATTCATTCAACCACTTCACTTCAGCTCACTTATTCATTCACTCACTCATCCACTTCACCTCACTTATTCATTCACTCATTCATCCACTTCAGCTCACTTATTCATTCACTTACTCATTCATCCACTACACTTCAGCTCACTTATTCATTCACTCATTCATCCATTTTGCTTCAGCTCATTTATTCACTTATTCATCCACTTCACTTTGGCTCACTCATTCATCCACTTCACTTCACCTCACTTATTCATCCACTTCACTTCACCTATTCCCCCATTTCTGACAAATTCATTATTCATTTCCTCATTTACTCACTCAATTTGTTTACTCATTCATTCATCTGCTCAATCACTATATTCATTCACTCATCTGCTCAATCAGTTCACTCTTTGGTTCACTCATCCCCAGTTCATTCACTCTCTTAACCAGTGCCCTTTTTCATTCACTCAGTCATGTTATTTCACTCACTCAGCCAGTTCATTTATTCATTCATTTACACAATCAGTTCACTCATTCATTTATCCACTCAATCACTTCACTCATTCATTCATTCATCTTCTCAACCAGTTCGCACATTCATACACACTGACTCAGTTCATTTAGTCATTCATTCTTTCTCTTAACCAGTTCCCTTTCATTCACTCAGTCACATATTTCTTAAGCCACTCAACCTGTTCACTTGTTTATTTACCCACTCATTAAATACCAAATCAGTCAGTTCATTCATCCACTCATTCATTCATTCACTCAACACTTCACTCTTCAGTCATCGCACCTTCGGCACATCGATAGCCACTTCTCTCATGGCGCTGGGTTTAACTTGAGTCATGGCCTGTCGTAGGTCAGAGGTCGTGACCTTCATCCTGTTGAGCAGATCATTGTCGGTGATGCCTGGAGTGGCGGAGAGCACTCTTCTCAATGCATGGAGCCCTGCAGAGAAAGGAAAAAATATATAATTAAATTTGCTATATTTCCCTTTACGCAGCTACTGATGGTGCAGATTATGAAAATGAAATGCCATGTGTGCAACTAAACAAATCAATCCATCCATCCGTGTCTCCTTTCACTGCAGGCCATCCGTACGCCGATGCATCTCTCTTTCACATGCACATTCCCAAACTCGCTATAATCCTTTCCATTCAGGCTAATCCATCACCACTTTCCCTCCTGCTCACACACATGGACTTCTTTCATCGGGACAAGGGGAAAAGACAGCGTGTTCAAGAGATGGGTAGAGAGAAGGAAAGATAGATTCACACACACACACACACACACACACACACACACACACACACACACTACTAGCAAAGAACAAAAAAAGTGCATGCTCATCAATTAAATCCAACACTGTTTCCATCCCCTTTCTCTTTATCCACTTTCACGCCTCAGATGACATGATTGTGCTTCTTAAAGCCAATTCAGTGCTCACGGACTTAAAATTAATCACAAACACGAGTGTCAGGAAACCTCTCTGACTTGAAACTGAAGACAAGTGAGAAAGCAGAACTGTGAGACAGACAGTCTGGGAAAAGGAAGATGAGGACAGCACTGAAAAGTTCCAGCCAAAGAGACTTGAAGGCAAAAAAAAAAAAAAAAAAAAAAAAAATGGGGGGGGG
>JAQMYF010000005.1:4216659-4237840 GCA_030014195.1 Neosilurus mollespiculum | reverse complement strand
GCTCACAGTGTGGACAGAAGTTCACTTATTTCAAAACATTTAAGAAACACAAGTGTACCATATAAAGCAGTCAGACTGTGTGACATGATCTTCAATTCTGTATACAGTTGAATGCAACATTTCGGCACTCCTGGCCAAACTGCATATTTGTCTTCAGATATTAATTCACCGTTACTTTGTATTTGATGAACATCAAATACATGAAAGATGAACGGAAAAAGGTAAACAGTAATTGTGGCATGTGCAAAAGTTGGGACTCCCTACTGTCAGTATTTGGGTCAGTAACACCCACTTTGGCAGATACCACAACTTGTAAGTGCCTTTTGTAACCAGCCTTCTTTCATTTCTTGTTGTAGACATTTTAATCCACTCTTCCCTGTAGAACTTCTTGTTCCAAAGTATTTTTTGGCTGTTTTGTGTGCAAAAATCTAAAATCCAACCAAAGGTTCTTCATGATGATGATAATGATGATGATGATGATGATGATGATGATGAACCAGGTACTCTGGTTTCCTCCCATGATTCAGTGACATGCACATTAGGCTAACTGGACATTCTTGTGTGCCCCTAGCTATGAGTGTGAGTATGAATGAGAGTGGTGTGCGTGTGTTGCCCTGCAATGGTCTGGCGAGCTCTTCATGGCGCACATGGTGTCTTTGCCCAGAGTCAGCTGGGATGGGCTCCAGCCTCCCCACAGCCCTCATAAAGGATAATGTGGGCTGGAAAATGACATGAAATAAAAATAGATTGATGTACCAAATGTGTTAAATAATATCTGGTTCTGTTATATATCCGTGATCTTTCTTCCACTGATGGACAGAAGAAATGATGCTGACAAACCATGAAAAGAACAGTCTAAGGGGATGTGTATTCTACTTTTAACACATACAATAACAAATGCATGTATGCGCTGTATGCTAGGTTCACTTCAGTGGAACAGATCTGTGGTGCACAATCTGCAGTACATATTGTCAAGTGTGGGCTTTTAAAGCCAAATAAACTTCGAATGAGTTTAAGAAACCCTGGTTCAGATTGATGCCACTGCCATCCGTGACCGGGAGTCCATGGGAGCTAATTGGCCGAGCTCTCACGGGAGGGAGGGATGACATACGCTCACTTCCCTGTCACTCACAGCGATCACCAGCCAATCATGGGCGTCTGTGAGCTCATTCGTACGAGGGGGCGGATAGCGCTTTCCCTCCGAGTGTGTTAGCTGACTGATTGGTTGGCGAACTTCCTGGTTCACTGATTGATCAGTTGACTCACAGATCCAATGCCATCCATGAGTGTGAGCAGTGAAGCGACCACTCGTTTCTCCACCTCGTTCTGCGCTCCCTCTCTCTTCGGACACAGTGCATCCAGCTCATCGATGAAGATGATTGCTGGCTGTCTGACGAACACGAACACACACACACACACAGCATCAAACACAAATCAAGTACTCAGCATTACAAGACTACACACAATGTCTCCTCACATAAAACTGTTTCTTTTTTACCTCTGTGCGGCCTCGGCAAATATCTGACGCAGCCGCGCTTCGGTTTCTCCATAAAACCTAAAAGCAAATATAACAACAGCACGGAATAAACCGCGTCACAGTTCTTGACTTTGATTGGTCAGGAAACAAACAGTTCAGGACGGGAAACATGATCGTCACACACAAGAACTGTTACATACTTGCTCATTATTTCAGGGCCATTGATGACAGTCATGTGCGCGCCAACCTCATTGGCTATCGCTCGTCCAATCATAGTCTTCCCAGTGCCGGGTGGGCCGTACAGCAGAACACCTCTCGGGGGCGGGATTCCTGAAAGACATCACATGATCTACTACAGCGCTGCAGACATATGAACAACTTCCTTAACAACAACTAAAGTTAATGAAAGAAATGAATAAGAAACATTATATTTATTCATACAAAAACAACAACAAAAACAACAACAACAATAAAAATAATAATAACAGCAATGAACTAAACGTGGAAATTATTTTTTAATAAATGTAATTTTTAATTAATTCATTTCTGGAATAGAAATATAGAAATTGCTGAGAATCACAAAGAAAAAAAAATGTGATAAATAAATTAGTAAAATTAAATAAATAAGTAAATTCAGGAAATTAAAGAATTAAAAAAAATGCATGCAATAAATAAAGCATACAGTTTAGCTAGACATAAATATTGTTGCAGAACTTGCACTAGATTTAATAAAAATAAATGAATAAATAAATAAATAATATAACTGAGCACTTTCACACTTTTTGTTTCTCACCATAATTCTTGAAAATCTCAGGGTGTTTCAGCGGCAGCTCGATCGTCTCCCTGATCGCCTGCAGCTGAGCGCTCAACCCTCCGATCATACTGTATGTGACCTTTGATCTCTCCTGACCCTCATCCTTACTGTCCTGACTGCGAGTGTGTGTGAAGCTGATCCTGGTGGAGCTGCAGACAGCATAAAACGTGTCGTTCCCATTTCGACCAGCAGATGGCGCCTGAGTTTTCCCATCTCGATGGGAATCTGCTTCTGGTCCTTCATGCGCGCTTGTGGACGGCCCGGGTGCTTGTGGATTCGGAGAGAGAGTGCTGTCGGAGAGGAAGCGGGAGCTCGGGCTGGATGGCGTGGCATTCGGTCTATGTGGAGTGGTGGGAGCGATAGAAGGGGAGGGCGAAGATCGGGTTGGCGTGCTGCAGGAAGGGTTGAGGCTTAGCTGATCCAGCTGCAGGGAGAGATCCAGAGGTGCGGGGTCCGATTCGGAAAAGGGGCACGGTGGAGCAGGAGGAGAGAGGGTGACTCCATCTACACCCTTCAGAGATGTCACACTGATCTCACACTTACGACCGAAATAGGAGATGAAGAAGGAACCAGCAGGGAGCAGAATCCTACCATCTGGGAGAGAGAGAGGGGGAGAGAGAACTGTTTTTTTTTTTTTTTTTTAATTTCAGGGTAAAATCCTCTCTATGTTGAAGGTCTCCTCTTACCTAAGGACTGCAGGAGGAAGCTGCTAAAGTCATCTGTGTCCAGACACTCATCCTGCTTCCTATAACACATGCAGTAACGCAGTCTGACCACAAGATGGCACCACTTCATCAAAAATCAGAATGTAATCTGCAGTACACTGTTGTTGCTATGAACACGTGACACACAAGCACTCAGAGAAATATATGAGGTGAATCATTTATCTGTAAAAATTATTGAGCATGAAGCTTTTATTGTGGATGAAATGAAAACAATAAATGAACCGAAAGGCTGATGAGAAGGACTCGGTTATTCTGCGTGCTATAATAGAACCGGCTCATGTGTGGAGCTGGAATGGAAAAAAAACACCACTTTCATAAATTTGGTAAAAACAATATTGACATAAGGGCTCGAATCTGCCCTCAGTGTTCTACTGAAAGAATTGATTCTAAGAGTCATTTGGAAATGATACACCATGATCCGCTTCATTACTGCGGACAAATAGAAAAGCACACAGCAGGGAAAACGTAAAGCCTGTGTGTGTTTGCGTGAACGCGAGCGTGTGTGTGTGTGTGTGTGTGTGTGTGTGTGTGCATGCACCTCAGGCGAAGCTGAAGCTCTTCTGCATGAAGAACAGCTCCAGTGATGGGCTCCACTGTGACTGCATCTCCAAGTTTCACTCCCAGAATGCACTGCATATCAGGCGTCAAACCGACTTTCCTCCCAGGAAACTGTGCTGCAGGCCATGCTACACACACCTGCACATGCACACACAGAGTAAGACAACAAGTTAGATACACATGAGGAAAAAGCATAACATGTGCATGCCTTTTCTCTCTCAAACACTCTCACACACACACACGTGCATACCTCCTGACGTCCTGTAGGGCTGGTGATGAGGATAGGTCGTCCGATACAGGCGGTCAGACCTTTCATGGTGTTCAAACTCATTTGAGCCAAAACTGATCGGCATCGTTTTGGAGCCTTCTCCTCCGCTAAAAACACACACACACACACTTTTTATTTATGTAGTAATACTGAGCTGGATCCTAAATCGCTCATTTTTACACTAACAGAACGGCTTAAGGTATAGAAGCACCTTCACGTGCGCAGTGAATTTATTAAACTGAAGGGACGGAATCTTAACCCTAGGGTTGTTTTATTTATTTAGTCACAACGTGCAGGGCCTTTCCCCACCGCCTCTGCATGCACAGCACTATCTCCGCCCATCCCAGTCTGCCTCCCAGCGTGCTGAGGGTGGTGCTTTCAGGTGACAAATCAGAGCAGAGTAAAAAAAAAAAAGCAATAACTAGGAGGAGGAAGCCAAACAAGACTGCCCACTGTGCATACTCAGAATCAGAGTTCCGGGGGTGGCGGAGCAGTTTTCTTATTTTGGTCCACCGCCAGTGTCCGAAATTTGCCGAACTGCTCAATTAATCCTATTAGGGTGGAGGGGAATCTGGAGCCTATCTCTGCTGAGTACGCCCTGAACAGCACGCCAGTCCGTTGGAGGTCTAACACACAGGCGCACATACAAGCATTCCCACTCACACTCACTCCTAGGGGTAATTCGGAACAGCTAATTGGCCTAATGTGCATGTCTTTGGGAGGAAACCGGAGTTCTCGGAGGAAACCCACGCAATCAAGGGGGAGAACATGCAAAATACACACAGAAAAGCCTTCGCCAAGCCCAGGACCCTTTTTTTGCTGGTAATCACTACCCCACTGTGCCACATAATGAAAGTGATAACAACAAAAATATTCTTCCACATATGTGTGTAGGCAGGGGACTGTGATCACGTGGGTTATGATTCCCACCAGTGTGTAAACTACTGATTCTTGTGATCACACACACACACACACACACACACACACACACACACACACACACACTTCCTAAAAGCACAACAACATTCCATGTCAAGCACCTCTGGATTCTTAGCTCTTAGTGCACACTGTATAACTGTATAACTGTCCCTGATCATCTCCAGGAGCCTTGTTTACCTTTCTCTATAAAGTCTATCACACACAATCCCGGAAGTCCCGAGGAATCCACTTCCGTCAGCGACCTATCTCCACCGAAACTGGCGTTTCCCTCCTCCTGTGACTTTTTCGCTTTCCCTTTACTTTTCTTGGATGACATGTTGATTCCCTCGCGCCCTCCTGGTTAAAAGTGTGCTAACTACACCGCGCATGCGTACTTCCAAAAAGCCGCAAACTTCCGGGTTTAAAGTTCGGCCCCGCCTCTCGGTAACCTTCCTTCAATTTACCGTAAAGCCTAAAAATTATAGTCATTTAGGTTATTTTACGAATAATGCTACAGTTGTAAAATATTTACAGCAACTGGTGTAAAGATAGAATCCTAAAAATGATAAATAACTACTAATATTTACATGTAGTACATTATTACAGCATTTTGTATAGATTTTCTATGAGAACTAACAGAGAAAGGATAGCAGTGATGTTATTCAAACGAATAAGAAAAATATTTAAGAAATAAGATGCGGTCTTATAAACCCATTTTCATTAAGCTGGACGTCTAAATACAATACTTTGATAGACAATTGCGGTTAAATACATATTTAACAAGCTATGAACATTTTCTTCATGAGCTCACACTCAGAGCTTTACGGCTTTCCTGCACCTTAAGCGTTGTGTTTGTTTTGTAATCTGCAGTGTTGAGGTTGTATTTTTATTAATTTTTTTCTCACAATGGCGCCGTTTAGCCGTGGTTTTAGGTTTCTGTCTTTTAGGAAACTCTTATCCCGATACCCGTGTTGCAGTATTTGCGAGTCTTTTTGTCGTTTCTCCGGTTATGCGGCACAGCAACAACAGCGGTGTCCCGGAGCTCCTCTGCCCGCCTCAGTGGACGCGTACGGCGGCGTGACGGTGCGCCACCTGCCCGCTGACGTCACAGAAGCTGCGTTCAGCGAGCTACTGCGTGGTGAATAAAGAGCTCTGAGTGTTGTTTTAACACTTACACTTCTTATTTCTACTGAACACCAAGTGTATTAGGGGCTCAGGTGTATTTAAGTTGTTTTTTTTTATATAAATAAATACCTGAATGCCAATGCTGGGGCGAGAAAATCCTCCAACCAAAACAACTACAACAAACAATGGCAACACTCTCATAAACACACACAAAACACACACACATACACACACACAAACAAATATTTTGTATATAAAATTCAATCCTAGAGCACACCATAAAAGCTTGTTCAATACATCTTTTAATCAAGTGTGTGTTATTATCATGTTACAACACAGTTATTACATAACACTTGGTGGTGAACATTATTGATGACGTCATGACATATACCATAGTATTCAGTAACATCTGAATAATCAAAATCAAGAATTAGACAACGCTATCGCGTTACATGTCACGTACAATTGTAGCATCGTGTTTGCGGTTTGTGTATTATTGTGTGTTTGTGTGTCTGCGTAATAGAGTCTGTGTGTGCATGGCGCTCTGAGGGCCGTGTGGCTGTCTGGCTGCGTGTCCCTCTCTGTCGGAGTCGACTAGCCGAGGCTGCGGCACTGCAAGGTTTTACTTTCCACCATGCGGCTCAGGATGAGGCCATACTCAGCTTGTGGATGGGCGACGGAGAGAGCCGCTTGCCCAATTACGCGACACACCAGGTCGGAGTTGCAGGTCAGTGTGTGTAAATAGTTTTGATGTAGTACGCGTATCTACTTCACAAATAAACAACGCTGTGTTTGTGGACTGAGCCGCGAGAGTTGGCGGACCTCCTTTCTCTCTGGATCAATATATGGGTCCTTTGATGACGCATTAACCCTATCCGTGAGCGGCATCAGCGCTCACAGTCTGAGCAGACGAAGGTGGCGGTAACTCGATCTTGAGCATCGGTTAGTATGACAGCATGAAGTCAGGATTTTCTGCAGCGTTCTGGTCCACTTGGCCAGCCATCTTCAATTCCCTCAAGGGTATGGGAGCCCTTCTGGCGAGCTCACAATTCCAAAATCCTCCCTAAATATTCAGTGTGAATCATAGACAGAAACTTAGCGAAGCCAAACGAGGCCTTGTGGAGCGAGCGGAAACTCCTGTGTGTCGGTGTGCTATGTAATATCCCTTGTGTTACACACGTTTTTGTGAAAATGTGCATTTGTGTTACTACTACATAGGGCAAACATCAAACATTTCTGTATCAAACTCAGCAATAGAGACGCTTGAAATGCTTCAGCAAATCTGTAGCAATGAAGCAGTAAGCTGGCCAAGGTCTTTTGAGTGGCATTTGTTCTTCACGAGGGGCAGAATACCACTGACTGATAACGTTTTACCCCTCTTAGTGCATGACTGTCATTCAAAACACCTCTCTGCTTCATCGCCTCAGGCTTACTGAAGCATTTCAATGGTCTGCACAGGAATCGTCCTGGAACCCCTGTTGATGACACTTTTTGTTCATATTTAAGTACGTCACATGTAAGGCTAAAGACATAATGCGTGTGTTCCTGTCACTGTTTATTAACCAGGTGCGTTGACATATACAGTATTTACTTGAATTTGCTGTCAATGTTCAACTCAAAGAGCTGATTCAAAGAGTCATTTGGAAATGACTCCTCACTAGCCGCTCCACTCGTGCAGACCGGATTCCTTGTCTGATAGAAAATAATGATATACTGGAGGGAAAATGTGAAACCCGATAAATATTCCATTCCAGTGTTCACGTGTCTTTGCACTCTTCGTCTGGACTCACATCTGGCTGACGAATCAAACGAATCGAAATCCACGAAATGAAATAAAAGAGGCATGTACTTTTTATGATTGCACAAACTTTCCCCGGAATGACCAGCAGATGGTGAGAAAGAGGGGTGGGGGGGTGGGGGGGGTGGGGAGCAAGCTTAGTAGGAACATGTTGGAACATGTCTCTTTGGGAAGATGCTGTTTACTGGCAGATCCGGGAAAAGAAGAAAGAAACCTGATGCACTCTTCACCCTGTAACACACACACACACACACACACACACACACACATGCAATCTGACCCTTTTTTTTTTTTTTTACTTGCATAATTATGACTTAATCAAACTTGTTCCCACCAAGATACATTCCAGAATGAGATCAAACACTGTTGCATGCTGGGTAAAAGTCTATGAATTCTTCTTTTTTTTTAATTCATCTGCTATATAAATTACCAGAACTGATTATATCTGCACCAGATCTATTTAGTATCTATAATTTATAAATTTTCAGTCATTTTTATGTTTATTGAGCTCTTTTTTTCCGTATTAATTTCCGTATACTACCTCGGTTGCCGAAACCCTTAATCCTACTATTAGGGTTGCGGGGAGGCTGGAGCCCATTTTAGTTGGATTCAGATACACACACTTCCGTACCATTAGTAGGTTAAAAATGTTACTCCGGCTGTCTGAATACTCAATATGCTTTTATTAGGTAAAAGTTACCCAGCTGACTTGTATCCCATAATTCAGTACAAGCCTCTGAAAGAAACAAAGATGAGGAATTCCCCTGGAGAAGAGAGTGGACCAAAGCACGGTTAGTACAAAGTTGTACTGCCACTGTTTGAAAAAAGGCGGAGCCCAGTTCTGCATGCAGGTCAATAGATTGTTGAGCACAAAGCTGCCACATAAGAACCAACGGATGTCGAGGCAAAGTGGTAATTGGTTCCCAAGACCTTCAGGACAAGATGCTTGAGCGGCATAGCAACAGCACTGGTTACTGATGGAACTCTCAGCTCCAAAATACTCCTATCATTACCATTAGGACAGTCGACCACCCTGACCACCACAGGAACACCTGGCAAGGTTCCGATTCAGAGCTTTGGTCAGAAGAGCAGCACAAGAGCTTTGGTCCACTTGAAAAAGAGTTTTGGTTCTTTGAGCAATTGGAGCTGGTACGATTGTTACAGAGAAAACAATAAGCAGGGCACTTCACATCCATGGTCTCCTTCTGTTCTTTACCGTAGAAGATTCCATTACTGTAGGAAGGCCATGTTGAAGCTTGTTTGAAGTAGAATGTAGGGTGCTCAAACAACACATCAGCCTCTGTCGGTTTAAAACACCTTGTTCGGCTGGGTGGAAGCATTGTGGTACCAGCAGAATCCAGAATATCAAACGGAAAAAAAATGGAGTAATGCGCTGCAAAAATTCTCAAGAAGAACCCATTGCCATCCAGTAGGAAGACCAGGATGAGGCGTGGGTGCACTTTCCAGCAGGGCAACAATCCAAAACGCACTTCAAGGACAATTGCAATTGGTTCCACAGGAAGGTGTTGGAATGCTCACACTTCAACCCAAGAGGAAATCTGTAGACCAACCTGAAGATCACAACTGATTATTTTGTTTAGGGACTGTAGACTGACGAGCACTTTGAATGATTCGTTTCTTTGGTACAGGAAGCATCTTAAGCTGGTAACGCCGAGAAAGCCTTCTTCACCAAGTTTATTGGATTGATACCACAATCTGCTCAACATTCCATGGGACTGGCTACACTGGAAATAGGTTTAATAGAAAAATGCTTGATGTAAGGAATACCTATTTTCCCCCATGGTGTATTATGGAATTGAATGAAGAGTGGGTGTGGGTGGGTGTGATTCAATAGATACCCATGTGTGTGTTTAGTGCTTAATCCATGTTCCCCTTCTTAAAGGTGCTGTTGTGAACCAATCCAATGGAAAAGTGCTTGTTGTTCAAGACAAGAACAAGGTACGGGAAAGCATGTACACTTTTTCTTTCCCCCTCGCACATCCATACACAGAGATTTATATGCGACGCTATTTTTGTTTGTTTGTTTTTCGTGAAATTCATTGAGGTTGTTAAGATTTCTGATACTGTAGCTTAATTTAGTAACATCAACATGCGGTGTGTAAACATGAAGTGTCTGGTAAAAGTAATTAGGAAATGAAAGACACACATACACTCACAGCAACGTTGACTGCAACACCTTGTTTCGCTTTACCAGCGCCCTCACTGGCATCTCAGTGCCTGTTAGAGTAAGCCCAGACCTTCTCCTGCTAATCCCTCCCATTCCTAACATTTTTTATTTAGTGCAATTGCTCTAAATGGGTCAAAATGACCCTACTTTTAATTTTACCCCCATTTCCTCCTACCCACATGCTAACTCTTACTTATCACAGGAAATCTGCCGAATAGGGAGGTAAGGTAAGTCCGTTGGGCTTTTTACACCCAAGCATAGTCGCTCATCAGAGCTGGAGCTGTGAGCATTGCACCCGGTTTGTGTAGCATGAAGTGGCCTGGACTTCAGCTCATTTACATTTACATCTATGGTGTTTGGCAGACACCCTTACACACAGTGACTTAGATTCTTTTCATATATGTATAAAACTGAGAAATTGAGGGTTAAGGGCCTTACTCAAGGGCCCAACAGTGGAAGCTTGGTGGTACTGAGGCTTAAATTTCAGATTAGCAACCCAGGGCCTCAACCACTGAGCCACCACTGCCACAGTACCTTCCCAGTATTTTTACTGGAACCCATTTATAGTGCCGGTTGGACAGAGGCACCCTTGTGGTTAAGACCTTGCCCAGGGGAGGGTGGGCAAACAAATTATGTTTCCTCCAGCCAACTACATATCCTCTACCTCAACATAGGGCAGCGTGACACACTCATCGGAAAGTGCTATCAATTTTGCTTTTTTGAGCTAGGACAGAATTACGATGCAAAATACACCTAATATGCATGACTTAGAATTAATGGACACATTAATGGACGTTATGTAGTTTGATTACAGCAGTTTTGGCATCGTTGTTTATTCAGGCTATGTGTGAATTAAGAATGCTAATTAGGCCAATTGCAAGGTGCATCTGCTGACAGAAGGATGTCAAAAATAAAAACAGAGTCTCATTTTTTCTGATCTGGAATGGAAATGGGCTTGTTTGGGAATGTACATTCCATGGACAAAAGTTTATAGACACTTGACCATCAGACCCATATGGAGCTTCTTCCCAGAGTTGGAAAGCACAAAACTGCAGAATGCCTTCAACTGCTGTTGGGTTACAGTTTCCCTTCAAGTGTCCCCGCCTGATATCAGTGCCTGACCTTAATATGTAATAATGCTCTTGTGGATGAATGATCACAAATCCCGACAGCCCACACTCCAAAATCTAGTGGGCAGCCTTGCCAGAAGAAAGAGGAATGAAACCTGGGGTCCAGATGATCAAGAAACACATGAGTGTTATAGTCGAGTGTCCATAAACTTTTGTTCATATAGCCTCAGAACAGTGCATCAGTCTGCAGTGAAGCATGGTGACGGGAGCATCTGTGTCACTGATGCTTCTCCTATTAATTATAGCTGTCAATCATGTCTCATTTTATCAGGTATCACTTAAAATATACTGAAGAGAGTAAATATACAGTGGACCTTTACCTTAGATGATAATCTAGAATTTGAGGTTGATGGTGCTGCTGATCACAAAGTAATGAATTTCCTGTTGAAATGTATGTTTTTATGATATAATACTAATTTACAAATGTGGAGTTTTGATGATATTTTCTCTCTTTTTTTTATATTTTATTTTATAAAATTTATTAATTTTTTTACTTTTGGTGGTGACCTGACCTTCACATATAACAATTTGCGACTGAGATGTCTACAAAAGGAAAATATCAGTTCAGAACTATGTCTAGTGGACATCATCAGAATTGGAGCTTGGAGAAGGGTTTCCCAGGCTGCTGTACATGTCAGTGGATCTCTGTCTTTATCTGGCTGGCTTCCCTTTTAGCTCTTTGAAATGTTTATTCTTTCAGCCTGTCACTCCTTCATCATTTACCAGTTGCAGTCTGGCTCGGATCCATCAGTTATACTGAATTGCTAATTATTTGTATGCGCACACCAGTGTGACTCAACAGCAAAATATTTACAATTTTTAGGTGCTTTTTGTACATGTGTGGGTGTCAGATGATTTACCGGTAGGGGCCGGAAAAGCGTGATGTAACTCGCAACTTTCCAAAACCAAGCAGCCTCTTATGAGACACTGTATTGTATGTAGACTAGGTTGTATTTTTGAAAACTTGTTGTTGTTATATTTTAGACTGTTATTTGGTGTAGAATAGCATCATGAGATTAATTTTCTTTTTTTTCTCAGCAAAAAAATCAGGTATCGAACTTGAATAATAGATTTCGTTGTCCATAGCCAAGTAGAATTTAGGAATAAAAACTTGATGTAAGATGAGGTTAGATCACAGTCATAATTCAGAATTGCTGGATGATATATTTTATTAAAAAAAACCCTCTGTTTTGTACATGTTTTTTCCCTAAGTGTAGATGATGTAGTGATGATGATTCCTTTACCTCTGAAATGTTACTATAATTGAGCTAAAAGTACACCTTGAAAGTTATCGCCTTTCGTTTCACTATTTCACACAAAAATACATGATTTGGCTTGGTGCAGTAAGTGAGTTTTTATGTAGAAATGTAAAAGATCCTTTTTTCAATGAAAACTAAAACTAGAAATAAGTTGTCTTGTTGATGTATTTCAAGCAGAGAGATATAAGAATCCATGTATTATTCGTTTTATTGCTAAATCCAAAAGAGAGCTCAATATCAGCTCAATATCAAAATCCTGAAACAAATTTTAGTGCAGTTGATTTGAGTTGATTTGAACATCTTCTTATCACTTCAAACATTCAAGTTCACCTTCAAACTACAAAACTCCCCCTTTTTTGCGTGACTTATTACTTTAAAAAGTTGTGATAGCTTCAAAATCTTTCTTTAAAAGTATTGTTGATTATTAGTGTCAGAATTCCACAACCTAAATAAAGGGAACTAGATGCTCACGGAAGCTCATACCTGTCAGATGTTTCCTTCTTTTGGAGGGAAATTTGGTCCCCACCAAGATATAAAAATGCCCGGACCCTTCCCCTGATTAAACATCCTCCCCTTAAATCCAGAAATGCACACAAACCCTGAACACTCTAACAGTCATATGTAGTTCTTTCCTTATTTATTAAACATTACCTGAGTGATGGTGAACGCTGACCATCGAGAACGTTCAGGAAAATTTACTGATTAAACATTACCTGAAAAAGGCCTAGGACATAAAGAATCTGGTCTGTAAAGTATCAGTTTTCACACACACACACACACACACACACACGTTGTTTGCATAACTTCAGGAAACAATACTTAGACATTTATTTTCTGGAGACTTACCCTAACCATAACCATAACCAGCACTTGCCGAACCCTACTCTTACCCTTCCCTTAAAACATGTCTTCATCTTAAAATGTAATGATTTACATTACGCGCGCTTGCGTTTTGTCCATATAATGTGACTGTGTGGACAAATTGTCTCCCCGTGATGTGACGAATGCTTAGACTGCACATACACACACACACACACACACACACACACACACACACCCACACACACACACTAGTACTTATCTGAGGGGTGGGGGGGCTCTTGCCAAGTTAGGAGAGGCAAAAGAATCTGGAAAACATTATGCAGTGACAGGAACTACAGAGCATACACTTAATGATTGTGTGTGTGTGTGTGTGTGTGTGTGTGTGTGAGAGAGAGAGAGAGAGAGAGATTTTCACCGTGTCTTGTTTCATAGCCTAATAGATACATTGTGTTGTAATATGGATTTTTATTACATTAATAATAATAATGTAATAACTAAAGTTACTGGAGTTAATGAAAGTTAAGTCTATATTACTAACTTACAGTATTGTGGAAATATAGTATATTCTACACAGGAATGGTGTAATCTGACTGGTCCACTATCTCTGAATCTCTGTTATTCCGAGTGAATATGAACCGTTGATTAAAAACAATGGACACTTAGAGTTTGCCACGGTCACTTGGAAGTCTTCATTGTTCTGCGTAGTATATCATAAAACACCTTTATGGAGTGTAAGAACTTACGTACCATAGTGTAGTATGTACTAAATTCCGAATCAGTAACCTCTGAAGACGCTGATAGCTACACAGCGCTTAGCTCAGTTTGAAGCTCAGAGCTCACCTGACCTGCCTCTGTCATTGTTAAAGTATGTGAACCGAAACTGTAAAAATCTGGTTTTAGTTTGCTTTTTTTTGTCTGTCCATGTAGTTTATACATATAAACTCAGTGCAATTTAAAGAGACACCTTATTGCTGATGTCCACCTTGCCGTCGTATAATATTATTTATTTCATTTTATACTTTAAAAATAATTAATATTTAAACTGTAAGAAATTGGTCAAAACTCAATTTTAAAATTGTAGTAAATTGTTGGAATTTAACGACCATGCTGTTCTTGGTTTCTTGAAGGAAACCTGTAAAAGCTTTTTTTGTAAAATTTTGAACATGTTTACAGCAGATATTTTCATATTGTCCATTACTTAATAAAAGACCAAAATAATTCTCTATTACATTGAATTTCCCCACAAAAATACTCTTTATTGTTTCATATACGAGAAAAAAATCAAACAAAGAACCATCCAAAGAATCAGACAAGGAAAGGAAGTACAAATTTACATAGCTTTAACTTAAGAAATGCTAAAAAGCATCAAAATGTCTTAAGACTACTCAAGTAATAACTAAATTACAATTTATAACTAGCAGCATTTTTTTTGTTGTTTGGTGTTAAATATTACTAAATAAACATGTTTATACACATCAGTAGAACAAGGTTTTTAACACAAAAATATAAAGTTAATTTTTCTATGTTGAATGCATGGAAATAGGTAAGTTGCTTATGCTAAGTTTACAAAAAAAACCATACAATTATTTAAAGACATTTAAAATAAATTGATAAATATTTGCAGGAGATTAAAAAAAAATCCTAATACAATACTATTCATTTCAGACTAAGAATATGTGGAAGTTTCCCGGTGGATTGTCAAATCTAAGTGAAAATATTGGTAAGTAGCACAACAAATGTCACACAAAGATTATGTAAAATACTGAAAATAAATCTTTTGTAAAATTATATAAAATTAAACTAAATATCACTTGATTGTAGCAGTTATTATTTTAAATGGATTGTGTTTAACGTCTACATCCGTACTGCATTCCCAAACCTCTTAACCAACATAAAAAAAAAATCTATATTTACAGTTTAAATTAAAAAAAATACTCATATGTTTATGCACTGAAAATCGTTAAATCTTTTGAAATTTGTAAAGTATTTCATCTACTAGCTGTTTTGGAATTCTGATAAAATAACCTCATTAAAGTCCAAATATTTCGAGTTTTTATGTAGCTTTGACCTCATTAATAATTTTTAAACAAACAGTTTGTGACCCACCAACAATAAACTATTTCCTGTTTACTTCATGAGTATAAATTACAGATGAATAAACATTTTGAATTTTGACTTTGAGGGAGAAAGCAAAGTTTTATTTCAAAATAAAACCAAGCAGTGGATTTTGTTTTGGATTATTTAACCCTGAAAACAAATCGAGCTTGATACAGTATATCACACAAATAGGAGTTGATGAATTCACTTGAACTTAATCTTTAAATATTAGCAATTTACTATATATTATAATATCAATAATTATAGTATTATTGAAGGCTAAGCTCGTTAATAACCTATTAGCTAGTCTTGCAGGCACTGTGTTGCTTGGTCCCGTGTACTAGTTGCCCAGGCACCTAATTGATTAGCCTAAAATGTTAGCTAAGATCATGTAATAGGATATGGTCAGCCAGTTTGTTAGTTAAATGACTTGAATTAATGGAAGCTAAGACATTTTTCCTCTGTTTACACAAGGTAATATTTATGTAAGAATTTTATATTCTGATTCTCTGTGTATGTAGAGTATACATCACGGGAATGGCACAATCTGATTAAAGATTTTAAAATATACCATAAAAATCTTGTTTTTTATGTTTCCGTGTGGTATACACTACAACAAGGTGGCTCTGCCTGTTGCTCAGTCAAACTTCTAATTTCTTAGGACTTTTTCCGTTTTTTTAAATGTTGACTTTATTTCATTTATTATTGCTGTTTATAGTAATTTCATTATTTTTGAAAACGTAAAGACTTTTCCACAGTGCTGTGTGTTGTTTGCATAATCAGTTAAAGTTTCATTACTTGATACAAATTCACAGTATTCATACTGGAGAACACTTGCAAATCATTACGTGTTAAAATTGATTGACTGATTGATTGATTTTGCCCTAAATTAGGCGACACTGCGGTCCGCGAAGTTTTTGAGGAAACTGGCGTCCGCTCTGAATTCCGATCTCTCCTGAGTATCCGTCAGCAGCACCACCACCCCGGAGCATTTGGGAATTCGGACATGTATCTGATCTGCCGTCTTGCTCCGGTAACGTACGAGATTAACTTCTGTAAGCACGAGTGTTTACGTTGCGACTGGATGGATTTGGCCGAGCTGGCCAAAACGAGTAACACTACACCCATAACGAGCCGCATCGCCAAACTGCTTCTGCACGGACTCGAAAACGGATTTGACAACATCGATCTAAGCATGGAGGAAATGCCCGCCGTGTACACTGGATTAGTGTATCAGATTTATCACAGGAAGCTTCCTGAGCAGTATCAGTAAATCTCACAGTGTGCTGAAGGGAGAATCACGACACCTTTTCTAGAGCTTTTACATCATAGCATAAAATTAATCGCCTTCTCTCACATTTAAATATCAGTTCAAAGCAATAAGCTCATATTTTTGTAAAAGAAAATTAATTGTTTATGACCTCTCCTTTCTTTGTTTTGTTTTTAATTAAGAGTATTATTTGTAGTTTATAGTTAATGATATGAAATTTATTTTTAGTAATATTTACTTCCCATTCTCAAGCAAGCATTTGTTTTGTTTTATTCTAAATGTGCGTTTCTGTTGAACAATAACGAACAAACTGGTGCTTAAATTCAAGCCTATTAATAAACAAATTTTATTTCATTTTTATAATTGCTGCTATGGTGAAGAGATATTTAATAAAGTTTTCTGGAAGGAGTCTCCAGTGTCAGCACTTAACACTTCAAGGTAAAACTGTCACTTTGATTTCTTTGCCTTGGGAAGGTTATTGTTAAGCCCCTTTCTCAAACTACCTGCGATTTCTTTTGTAAAACGAATTAATCAGGGCTACGGTAGTAAATACGGCATCGTTCACATGTAAAATACGTGTTGTATGTTTCTCATGGGGGGAATAGGTTGGGTCCGTAAGTCAAATTGTTTTTTTTGTTTTTTTTATGAACGTGATATGATTGTTGCAAGACAAAAATATTCCCACGTGATATTGCTTTGATACTCGGTTGACATACGGCTGCTGTACGGCTTAACCTATCGCTGTTGTAAAAATGCTGTGGGTTAAACATAATGCAGTCGTAAAGCTACTGTAAGAAAATGTATAATTGAGCACATCAGATGACCCAAAATGCATGTGAAATTCGTATGTCTATTATAACACAGCCATAGGACATCGTAGAGCATCGCACAACAGACGTGGAAAATGGACCTGATGTCAAGAATTACCTACAAGACTCAAAACTAAGATGGCATTTTCCTTCGCAAAGCAGGTGAGTTTCATACAACACACCCACATCTGCCTGAGGAATTTTTCCAATTTTTTGTCTTTGTCCTGTTGTATATCTCTTGTGCGATGTACGTGACAGGGACTTGAAAGAAAATGAATTGGTTTTGTTGAGTTTAACAGTTTAAATAGATATTCATTTGATAATTGTTGGCAATTTCATTTCAATCTCTTCGATTTCGGCTTTAAAACTGCAATCATTAAGAATGAAAAAAGAAAACTAATTACTGATGACTGGATTTCCTCATACTCTGGGAAAAATGGCTGTTATGGGTTTATTTATTTATTTGTTTGTTTGTTTGTTTATTTAGCCTTCAAGTAGGACATTATTGTCTAAAATATTTGGACTTGAATACAGGATTTAATGTTAATATTGTAAATACAGTCATATAAAAGATAGTGACTACAGTAAACTAAAACTGTTCAAGTTTACTAAACTAAACTACATACATACATTGACAATATTTAGTGTTTTCTACTTTTTCTCACATAAAATCTCATTTACAGGACAGTTTGATCTATATACACTAAAAGATAGAAAGGAAGCTATGTGTAAAGAAGCAGCATCTTTAAAAGTCACATTATTTAGTAAAGACATTCGTTAAACATTTCCAGGAGCTGCAGTCATAAACACCAAACGACTTTCAAAAATTAAAAATGCTAAAACGCTTTTGCCAATTTTATATTTGTTTCACAAATTTGTGAATGTTTCAAGTTTTTATTTCAGTGTTGGGGTTTTTTTTTTTGGATTGTTTTGTAATAGATTAAAACAGATTTTACTACATGGCCATTTTCTCTTCTAAAGGCAAACAGAACACTTGTATATAGATTTTCATTAAGAAGGTGCAAGTTTTGAGACGAAACCCAGACATGGACGCAGCTGTGTTCTGATAAACCAGACGTCTGGTAGTAATGTAGGGCAGACACCGCTCTGTGCCGTGTTTCAATGACTACGTTGTAAATGGCACCTGATATTCGTATTGTAAGAAATCGTGATATAATTACCAGAACATGAAATTGGTGAAACTCAGCCATACAAATATGAATCTGATGAAGGTGGCAGAGAAAACATCTGTAAGCTTGACATTGCTACACACTGACAATTAGGAGAGTTGAGCCAGTCGTATGTCACATTCCCATGAGATTTTATGCAGAAGTGTGGCTTGGCTTTCATAGATGGCAATATGTCGGTGCCCACGAACAGGATAAAATGATTTTTATAAAGCTTGCTTCTGCGATTGAAACAGAATCATAAATGAAATTGTGTTAAATGTAAATATATATGCTTAATTTTCAGAATAATGAATTAAAAAATGTAGTGTTATGTTTGCCTTTAATTTCGGCTTGTAACTTATTGTAAGTTTAATGTTAATGTTTATAAAGTACTAAATAGAAGTTAAATAACCAAGATGAATGACGTAAACATGTTCTGACATAACTTTAAGGTGTATCTAAACAAATCTATTAAATTTTTTACCCATTTTTACCCACTGGTAGGTCCAACAACCTTTTGCAGAAAATCTGTTAAATAATTTCTCTGTGTTTTGGATTTGAGTGAAGGAAAGTTCACCAAGATAGATTTGTAGATTCATACAACAGCTCTAAGTTTCATGCATCTGTGTTGTTGAGCAGAAAAACATGAGGCTACAGAGCTCCAGGCCGAGATTACAGATGGAAAACTTCCTGTTGGCTTTGTTTTGTGACACTGATTTGTTGCAGATGGTGTCCTTGGGTGGTAATGTTTTATTTATTGTTAAGAACAAACTTCTGGTTCAGTTATCGATTTTAAGTTGAATTTATAAGATGATACTTAAGTTTTACGTCATAACTTTTTTGATTGGATCAAAAGTATCATATCTCATATCATATTAAGTGTTTAAGTTTATGTAATGACAATTCCAAGATTTATCACTGGGGTTTAGTCATGATATAACTATTTTGTTATGGTTGTTTTTACTGGATTAAATTCATAAATTTGCCACACTTTTCAGTAAAAATGTGGGAAAAAATTCAAAGTTCAACACTTTGTCCCTTCTTCTTGGTAACTTTTTTAGATGAACAAATACTTTCCCACAGTTTTTAAATTATGAAAAAAATGATTTGAATGAACAAAATTAGTTCATGAAAGTCTATAAATGAGTAAAATTAAAATGGTGATGAAAAACTATGCAGAAGCAGCTGTGCTTGTTACGCCATAATTAGTTGCTTTAGACATAAAATTAATGGCATCTTAATTTGATAAAATAACCAGTTGTTAGAAACCTCTTGGGTTTGCCCACATTTATATTCACATCTCAGAAAGAATGATGAGTTGAAAATAAGAAAAAACGTTTCACAAGTTGTTATCACCTATTAATGGCCTAAAAGAGATAGCGAGTTGAGTACTGTGACACTTTCATGTTTGTAAGTTTCTTGCCCGAATCTGGCCCAACATTTCTTTAAAAAAAAAAAAAAAATCCTTTATTAACGTCCCTACAAGAAGAATAGTCCATATTCTGGCCTGACATTTGTTTTCACATCAACAATTAAAAACTCACACAGATGAAGTTTAGCCCTTGGCTGACATTGGGAGGAAGAGGATCGCCTTCTGTCCAGGTCCTGTGCTTGCTCCGCTCTTGTACTGTCCTGTCCTCTTTAGCGCAACGTACCAGCTCGGGTATTTTCGTGATCTGTACGTGTTGTAGTTATTCGGCTCCAGGCGCTCAAAGAAATAACATTCATCCGTGGCTCGTCTCTGAGAGAGAGAGAGAGAGAGAGAGAGCAAAACAGAAGTAGACTGAAAGTTAGGACATCAAATATTATCAAAAAACTAGCTTGAGGACATAAAGTAATTATGTACTTTATATAGTTAGGTAATTATCTAATTCTAGTTCTTAAAGCTTATAGTACTTGATGTAATTACATAGGTAAGTCAATTAAAGTAATATGATATTCATGTGTACTGTCATTTTTATAATTTCTAAGATATGCCCCCTGTACGCATTTGTCCGAAACTTTTTCTACTTCATCATTCAATATAGTATTATTTCAGTGTAGTATACTGAATTATACCGTAGTACTTATTATGCACAGACACACAGAGCTGTGCACTACTTTGTTGTTTCATATCAACCCAAATTTCTCAGCATGGTTTGCAAGACAATAGGACAACAACAACAACAAGAGTTTGTACACACAAGACTTCAACATGGATCGACGTTTTGATTTGAAACTCGGTGAGAAAGTTTTGTTTTCATGTTGAACTAAAAATGTTCTAATGGAATCCAACATGAAATATTTCACTTGTCAATATCACGTTTTTTTCACCCCCCACTCCAGACAACTTTAATTAAATCTGCAAGTGTCTGTGTGTGTTTGAGGAGATTTGAATTAAAGCCAGATTCTTCCTCCGTGACCTTTGACCTCTCCGCTGAGATTCATTAGAGGTTGGTAGATGTTCGGGATGACACTCGGTCACATAAAAAGTATCCCTGGAAGAGATGATTATGTGCATATAGTGTACCTGTGTGAAAGCTTTATTTTCTTGTTTTAGATTTTAGGTGTTTAACTTGTAATGTACTGCTTACGTAACATTATTTGAAGGATCATCAGCTAAGTTAGCTAGCTAGTTAAGTTTGATCAAGTGTTTGTTTACATTAACTGCAAGTTTTACCCAGGTTGTAAGCTGTTTAATGTGTGATTGGAATAATATTGTTAGGGTAAATACAATTTTATTTGAGAGATTAGGTGGATGCGTAAAATGTATAA
>JAQMYF010000005.1:4147384-4171911 GCA_030014195.1 Neosilurus mollespiculum | reverse complement strand
AAATACTCTGCCTGAACAAAACACACAGCCAAGTCAAGTCAAGTGGCTTTCATTGTTCTTTTAAGCGTATACAGTTTGCACAGTTAAAACGAAACGACGTTCCTTAAACCCAGGTGCAATACATAATACAGGACAACAGAAACTACATTTAACAACATATAATATGTACAACTTTACAACATGTATTTCCAACCAGAGTTGCATTAATGTTTTCCCCAGATTTTGTACTGATGTGTACAGTAGAACATACTTTAAGGGAAGTAAGGTTCTGACGTACTGCTCAAAAAAATTCAGGGGTTCAAGTCCCAGTACCACCAAGCTGCCGCTGTTGGGCTCTTAACCCACAACTGCTCAGTTGTATGAAAAAATTATAAGCTGCTCTGGATAAGGGCGTCTGCCAAAAGCTGTAATTGTAAATATTTTCAGACATGGTAGTTTAAAAAATGAGAAGCTACTCACTGCATCACTTAGAGTTAAAGGAATTTTTTCCAGCTGAAACATGTCAATCTCTGCACTAAGTGTCCAATCATAAGTATTTGCTTACTTAAATCTTTAAAACAGTGACTTTTCTTAGCCAGGCAGTGTAATAATTTTGGATGGATGTACTATTTTATATCAAAAACATGCGTCAACAATAACACCGTCCTGCGTTGGATCATTTTCCAATAACAATGGCCTTCAAGTGTTTTATTCCTCACTCACTCATTTGCCGAACCGCTTAATCCTGTTAGGGTTGCGGGAAGGCTGGTGCCTATCTCTGCTGACAATGGGTGATGGTGGGGGACACCCTAAAGAGCTCGCCAGATCATCACAGGGAAACACACACAACCATTCACACTCACACCTCTGAACAGCCAATTAACCTAATGTGGATGTCTTTAAACTTTTGGGAGGAAACTGGAGTACCTGGAGGAAACCCACACAAGCAAGAGAATATGCAAACTCCACACAGAATCGTCCAAGCCCGGGACCTTCTTGCTGTGAAGCAGACGTGCTAACCACTACAGCACCTGTTTTATTCCTTACATACGTAAAAGACTAAAGTCAAAGTCAATGAATGGCTGCAGAGTCAAATGAGCGGTGAGAGGTGAAATTTCCTCACTCGCTTAGTGGGCAGGTGCGGAGTGCAAGTGAGCCGAACTTTCACGCGATGTGATTCGAATGATTACCAATCAGAGTTTAAAGACACAGTTGATTGACAGATGACACCAAACACTGTACTTCCCAAAACCTTTTCCTATTCGCTTTCACTTCGCGTGAAGTTCAGCGCCATAGTGACACACGTGTTGCTCGAGTGTGGATGCGGCGTGAGAATGTGAGGTTTCAGGCTTGTACTTGTTTCATTTGCATTCTCATACACTCCTCCAGACAGCTTTCAGAGCGTATCATAAAGGAGCGATTTACAGAAATGTGGTCTCATTATGCTGTTTATGTATTAAGTCCAGGCACTTTCTCTCTTCTCATCTCTTATCTTTGCCTCTAATTAGATTTTTCACCTACATATGGTGCATGTGGTGTAATGCATCTTAATAGGATCTGTACTGAGCAATGCAGTGTGCATGTGTCGTGTGTGTGTGTATTCTGCTCGTCAAGCAGCCGAGGTGCCTAGGCATGTAATGAGAGTGTGTCCCAGTGGATGTGCAGTAATGGAACGTAAACAGATAAAGATGAGATCTCGGCTTGCGTACACACTCTCTCTCTCTCTCTCTCTTTCTCTTACGCATACATTACAGTCTCCCTTATACACAAGCTTCAGCATACACCACTTGTTCTGCAACAAAAAGACAAGCGTCTTCCCAGTCCCGAGTCTCATAATTCTCACACACATGAGTCTATTGAATCTAAATTTGTCTATACAATTAAGAAGAGACATGGTGGGTAATAGAGTCATAAATAGAGCTAGAGGCTGCAGCAATAACGCCAAGGTCTTCACACTTACACACATACATGCACACACGCAGTATAATAAAAGCATCTGCTGCATCTAGCATTTCTCCATCCTGTATCTACCTGGATTGAAAGTAGCATTTCATAACAGTTCCCAGCATGCATTGCTCCAGGGTAGATACTACCACAGTGTATGTCAGTCATCCTACACACACACACACACACATACAGTTTGTACTATTACCAAGATGGATGTTTCTTGCTCCTGCTGTGTATTTAGGTTAGATTTCCACTCCACTCTATGAGGCAACTACATCTCCCTCCGGATATCCCATAATTCAGTGCATGCTTTGAAGTCTACTGAATTTGTTCGACTTGACTGCGTGTTCCCTCTTCATTCCTGTTTGTGCCCTAGGGACTTTTGTTTTGAAGAAACTTTACACTTTTGTATATATTTATATTTCCAACTATGCTGTCATAATGCTTGTTAGATCAGTTGACCTATCAGCAGCTTTGCTTTAGCTCGCCCTCAGTTGACCAGTCGATTCGTCGCTCTTCTTTAATGAAAATTTCGTCTTAATTTCATTGTATGTTACAGTATTGTTGGATTCTTAAATCTCTCTCACTCTCTCATTTGTCTTACCGTTTAAGTAATCCTACTAGGGCCACTGGGAGGTTGGAGCCAACACACACGTGCGACCATTCACACTCACACCCACACCTATGGGCAATTCAGAACAGCTAGTTAGCCTAATGTGCATGTCTATGTACTGTGGGAGGAAACCGGATTACCCAGAGGAAATCCAGGCAAACACAGGCATGGGGAGAACATGCAAACTCCACACAGAAACGCCCTCGCTGGGCCCAGGACCCAAACTCAGGACCTTCTTGCTGTAAAGCGGACATGCTAACCACTACCGCACCATGCCATGCCGCCCAATTCTTCAATCTGTTTGATGTTTAGGGAAGAAGTCTCCACTGCCAGCACTTGTAATAGTTCGTGTCCCTACAACTCAATAAGCTTTACGGTTTCTAAGTTATGGATTGTACTTTTTTTTTTTTTTGTATCTTAGCAATATAAACTGGTGGTAAGTGAACAATATTTACAGCTGCAATAAATTATAAGTGGATTATAGGGTACCTGTGGTGAACTAGCTGTTTAAAACGATCACTTACAACCTCAGCGGATCCTTCTGGCAACATCAGTTCCTGTCTGTTTTCAAAGTACGCGTTAGTGTCACGACTCTAGGCGTGCTCAGAGACATGTTGCCTTTCTGATTGGCTGTTCCAGCCTGGTAGTGATGTCAACACGTTGGATTGGCTGGGCTGCATCATTCACCCGTGTAACATAACACCTTATCAGCCAGTTCTGAGCTGCACAAATAACAAGCGCAGAAATTGCGGAAAACATTTCTTTTTGTTCCTAAACCAACTGATGACAGGAAAGCCGAGTTGGGAAAACGTTAGCTGTGTGAGCCATTTTGGATTTACTGTCACGCTCATCTCTGGCAGCGTTCTCGTCCTCAGAGTCACTAGAATGTGACGTCTCCACAAGAGACATCAACCACACACAATGCACTGACGTCACTTCCAGGAAAAAACGACTGCTAAAGTGCTAACACCCATACTTTAGCGTACTTTAGCATACTGCTAGTAATCCACGGGATAAAATGACCAGCGTTGTCCTTTTTATGCTAAAATAAGTGTCTGTATCGCTTAAACGTATTACATATGCACAGATTATGCTGTAAGCATCTTTAATTTGTTTTGCAGACATTCCAAACACAACAGCTATTAAACTGAAGTGTCATTCTTTCATTAATAAAACATCGGTAGGAATTGGCAAAAACTCTATGGTATTAGATTGACTACTGTATCTATATCTATATTTAACTATATTTCCTCCTTCTCGCTAACTTACTGGAAGGCTCAGAGAGGCTCATACACCAAGCATTCTTCAGCACTCAACAGACTTCCTATCACAAGTGCTTGAGTATGCGCTTGCTCCATGCATATTTTATTGTCCTGTATAAATAATTTAGCTTTTATTTTGTTATTCATATGTAAAAGTCTATTCATTGGGAAATCTGGCTCCATTCTGCTTACATTTTATATCTCTGTCTTAACAAACTATATTTCTAACTGCATTAAAGACAGTCTATTCCGTATTCTATCATCAATACTAGCTAGCGTTCGGGCTAATATTGGTCATGCCGGGGTTAAGAAAAGTACACCATGCGAAGGTACAAGAATATTAGCATGGAAGTGTTATGTTTGAATATGATATAATGTTGAATATATAATAATTTCCACACCACAATGCAGGAAAACCATCCTATTAGCATAAATTAACTGGAGGGACAAGGGACAAGGTAGCAAATAGGACTGATATGCGTACTGCTTTTAATTAGCCATGTGATTGTCTTACGGAAAAAGAACTAGCATTTTAAACCCTACAAACGCTTTTCATTCATTCATTCATTTATTTTCTAAGCCGCTTAATCCTAAGTAGAGTCGCGGGGAGGCTGGCGACCATTTCAGTCGACTGCGATCAAGGGCGGGGTACATCCTGGACAGTCCGCCGAACCACTGCAGGGCCAACACACACAACCATTCACACACTCACACCTAGGGGTGATTTGGAACAGACAGTCAGCCTAGTGTGCATGTTTTTGGACTGTGAGAGGAAACCGGAGTACCCAGAGGAAACCCACACAAACACGGGGAAAACATGCTAACTCCACACAGAACCGGCCCGAGCCCAGGAATCGAGCCCCGGCCTTCTTGCTATGAGGTGAATGTGCCAACCACCGCGCCACCGTACCACCCCCTATAAACGATTTACCTCCAAAACTCTCTCTGTTACTTGTTACCTTTGACATTGACATTCCCAAATCAAATCATCTCTAGGAATCAGGTAGGGGAGTGTCCCCACCATGTTTGTGAGATGTTGTTCAGGGCAGGGCAGGGTAGGATTGGTTAGACTTTGTGTGAGAAAGTGATCAAGGTGAATGGGAACAGATCCAACACACTTCTACAGGAAACCCTGGCAATGTTACAGTAGATCTCTGAGTGCACCAGGATTTTGTATACAGTTTCAGATAGAGTAACATAAGAGCTCTTGGTGGATGTGGATACTGTATTTGGAGCACAAGCACAGAGAATAAACTCCAAAAAAAAAAAAGATATTTACTTTTTGAAAGGTAGTGGTGTGTGCAGTCCCGGTTCACTTCATATCCTCGTTTCACATCTGTGTTTGGGGTTATTTTTAGAGCAGATAGCTTTGATGCGCAAGTTTAGAAATGTTCTTTTGCAGATACCGCCCCCACCCCCCACCCCCGTACATTAAAGTAAGAACCCAAATAAATAGAATGTCTATACGATGTTTCAGTACGGATATACATCAGACTCAGGAATGTGCTCTGTTTGGGTTCTGTGCAGTAATAGTAACGTAGCCTGAACGTATTCCGTGTGCTTTGTTATTGAAAACCAGCCCATGGACTTCTTGCGCTGAGCTCATTTTATGCTGCTGGATTAGCATCTGTTTTTTCTTTCTTTTTTCAGGGATTTTGCGTACGTGGCTCGGGATAAAAACACGCACGTGCTGAAATGTCACGTGTTCCAGTGTGACAGTCCTGCGGAAGCCATCGCTGCCAGCCTGAACCAGATCTGCTCCAGGGTGAGACGCTCTCTGTGCTCTGACAAAACCAGATAAGCTTCCTGTTGGCTTTTTTTTTTTTTTTTTGTGAATGACGGCTTTGCTGGGATCCTACAGTGTATTTCTGATCAGATTTAAAAGCGACTTGTGTTTTGTCATCACGGTTTCAGATTTCCTGTAATACAGGAAGTCAGATTTTATATCAGTGTATTCCAATATGGTATCTATATTTAGTACACAGGGACTTGTATAGCAGTCAATTTATTATTTATATAATACAATAAATGTTTTATGGAAGGAGTCTCCAGTGTCAGCACAGAGGAATACTTTCAGTATGTTTATAGTTGTTATAGTGTAAGTGCATCAAGTGCATTAAAAGGCCATCAGGTGTAAGGGTGGTGTCTCAGGTGAGTACTTGTAACAGTGGGAAGTGTTTTTATTACGGCTGATGTGAGATGTGTACGTTGTATCCTTGTAGATTATGGCGGAGAAGAAGAACGGTAAAACGGCGAGTGGCTCGTCTTTGTCCAGCATTGACGTTCCACTACAAGGTAACAGTGAAGCGTGTATTTATTTATTTATTTATTTTTAAAGTGTGCAATTATAGAGGAAAATCGATAACCACGAAACCCAAGCGAGTAAAATCTCCCATAAATCTTACTCTAAAGCTCTCCTGCCTTTCTTCCTTTTTTTTAATCCTGTCTTTCTTTATTCTTTTTTTTTTGCATGAGCTTTTTTCCCTTCTTTCCTTTTTTTCTATTCAGGTCTATTTGGTTTACTTCTTCATCTGATCGTTCTTCCTTTGTTTTTTTTTTCTCCCTCGGGCAGTTATGGCGTTTACTTTCTTTACTTTTGATCTGTTTTTCTTTCTTTCCGTTCACTCCTGGGTAGTACGATGGTGTAGTGCTTAGCATGTCTCACTCACAGCAAGAAGGTCTTTGGGTTCGAATCCCAGGTTCAGTTCGAGCGTTTGTGAGTGGAATCTGCATGTTTTCACCGTGCTCGCCTGGGTTTCCTTCAGGTACTCGTTTCCTCTCACAGACCAAATACATGCACATGAGGTTAAACGGCTGTTCCAGATCACCCCTAGGTGTGAGAGTGAGTGTGAATGGTTGCGTCTGTGTGTTGGCCCTGCAATGGACTGGCTTTACCGGGAGACAACCGCGACCCTAATAGGATTAAGCAGTGCAGCAAATGAATGAATGTTTATTCATTATTGTTTTTGTTCTTTATTTCTTTTACTTGTTATTTTTAAAAGACTGTGTATCTTTTTTTATCACCCTCGTCATTCATTCAGTTATATTTTCGGATATCTTTTTCATCAACCTTGTTTGTCTTATTCTTTTTTATTATTCTTCCTTTAACTTTTCATTTTGTTCCAATTTTTCTTCATTCTGTTCTTTTTTCTTTTTCACTTGTTTCTTTGGATTTGTCATCTGTTTTCTTTCTTTGTATATTTCTTTTTTTTTTGATCTTTAAAATCATTTTGCTTTTTGTACCAGTTTCTTTTTCTTTCATTCGTCCTTCTTTCAGTAAACAGTACTTCCTGGAGCTCGGTCATGTTCTCAGCCTCGTGTGTGTTTTCTCCTAGTAGATTTTCCCACGCCAAAGACTGAACTACAGCAGAGCTTCCATGTCCTCTACCTGGGAATGACCTCTGTGTCTCGTCCCATAGGTAAAGCGCGTGCACACACACACAAATATATAGTAGTTTACAGTATCAAGACCTCTCACTCTCTCTCTCTCTCTCTCTCTCTCTCTCTCTCAGGGATGGACATTATAAACGGAGCAATTGACAGTCTGCTGTCGTCCACCGGGAAGGATGACTGGACCGCAGTGCTGCTGAAGGTGGAAGATGCGACAGTCAGCGTTATCAAAGAGAAGGTCAATTTCTTCATCCACAGACATTATTCCAGTGTGTGTGTGTGTGTGTGTGTGTGTGTGTGTGTGTTTAGGAGAGAGAAGTGGAATTGCTGATCTCTTTTCGTGCAATAACAAAAAAGTCAATAACAGTACAAAAAAAGTTAAAGTATAGTGTGTGTGTGTGTGTGTGTGTGTGTGTGTGTGTGTGTAGGAGGAGGAGAAGGAGGTGCTAGTGGAATGCCGCGTACGTTTCCTGTCTTTTATGGGTGTCGGTCGTGACGTGCACTCCTTTGCCTTCATCATGGACACGGGCAACCAGCACTTCCAGTGTCACGTGTTCTGGTGTGAACCCAATGCAGGGAGCGTGTCTGAAGCTGTGCAGTCTGCCTGTGTGGTAAGACCCCCCCACCACCACCACACACACACACACATAGGTTTCTATAAGAAAATATATAAAATACTATAAAATGTCATAAGCCTACACTTAGGACACAGTGGTGTTTGCTGAGCTGAAGCTCACCTCATGTTCTAAATCTCTCTCTCTCTCTCTTTTCCAGCTGCGCTATCAGAAATGCCTGGTGTCTCACTCCTCCTCTCAGAAATCCTCCACGTGTTCCTCTCCATCTTCTTCAGACTCCGTGACTCGTCGTGTAACCTCCAGCGTGAAGCGCGGCGTCCAGTCCATCATAGACACTCTGAAAAAGAAACCCACCCCTGAGCTGCCCCACCAATGACGGTGCAGCTTGGCTTTGATCACACACAGGACATGTATATAAAGAGAGAGAGAGAGAGAGAGAGAGAGAGAGAAACTCTGTAAGGCCAAGGAGAAACAAACGATTGATCAACCAGGAAATGGGAAGGAAGGGATGACCTGATGGGTGAAGCTTCTCCTGTAGCTCTTTGAACCTTGAACATCTCTAGACGCTCGCTGAAGCTTGACTTGGACAAAAACACACAGTAACACTCATTTCTCAGCCAACTGCAATGCGTTGGAGTTGTGGATTACTCTGTTACCATCATGTTGATGTCAGTAGACTCCTTTTCATGTCTGACGCCATAAATCACGCCATTGTGGTGTAGGTGTCATCATTTCGGCTGTTCTGAACATCTCGGTGTGGTAATGCAAGCCTCGTTACAAAACAGAGTGCTAATTTACACCTGGTGGGTTGAAAATATGGAAGTGTAACATGTTCACTCCACCAGGTTCAGCTTGCACATGATTAACGTACCTTTTTTCAGTGTGAAATATCACTCCAGGGCGCCAGACCCCAAAAATTCACCCTTAAACAAAAACTCTTCTCTGCGTTACTCTTCTCTATCTGTTGCGTTATTGAAGCACATCATCATCATGATTATTATTACTATTATTATTATTATTATTATTATTTAGTTTGTCAAATCTGTCTGATAAACTATTTTTTATCACTTTAACACTACTTTCTGAGCCCCCTACCAGTAAAGCTGACTGTACTGAAGTGTTTGTCCCCTTAGTGTTTCCGTAGTTCAGCATTGATGCCGTTCTGATGCTACAGTCAGAAGAACCTACTTCCCATTTGTGAGGTTGGAATCACGAGTACATCATGTTCGAGTGCTTATTTGTTGGAGCAAATTAAAAAATGGCGGACTCAAGGGCAATATCCCCCGTTTCCATGAAAACCACTTCTGTTATAACTCGCAGACTAGTTCATCTTCAATGGACAGAATCATAAATAGTTTTAATTCTTGGTTATCAAATGAAGTGCACAAAGATTGGAAATTAAAATGAACTACACAAACTACAGATAAAAGTAGTTGCACTTAAAAAGTAATGAATAAAGAAAGAATTACGTTCCATCCGTTACTGAACCTGTCCTCTTCTACACCATGGTGAAAGGTTAAAGGTCACCCCAAATTGCAAGCTCAGGTATCAAAATTACCTTCAATTTTCCCACTTGATATTATGACAGTGACTCGTATTTCCCATAATCCCATCCTTTCCAGGATGTCCTGAGGTAGCGTCTCAATGGGATTTATGAACGTGGCATTAATGTAAAAGTAACGTACTTTTCTATCAACTTGTGTAACTAGTACTGTACACCTAACAACTTAGCTAAGCAACAATGGGCAAGTAAGCTAACGATAATAAAAAATTGTAATGATCAGTATGGTTTGTCTCATATGGGTGTGGCATGTCCAGTTTTTAAATTACGATAAGAAATATTAAAAATATTACATACATACAACCTACTGCACAATTCATTCACTGTTATTTTTTGGTCTAAAATATGTTTTAATATTAAAATAAAAACCCAAGACAGGATGAAACTTCAGCCCATTTTGGCGCTACGGTTCAACGAGAACGATCAACAGGAAAGGAACCGAAGTGCGGAATCGCTAATGATTTTAGCGGCGCTAATTATTTGCTGGGACGCAACCAACTTGTGTACAATGGAAACATTTTCAAATCTGAACACTGCAACCAAGGCTCAGTGCGGCAGGTGTACACAGGCAAAGAATGCTTGACTTTTCACTTCGTTGAAGAAAAAAAAAAAGATAAAAAGAAAGAAATATGTCTCAAAGTTTGGATAATACGGCAAGCAAAGTGTAACTCACTCACCTGTGTCCTTCACTCACCATATTAATGTCCATCATGTCCCTGTGCTAATAAAGGCATTACAGAAACATGCAGCTGTGTTACAGGTTTAATTCTGTTTTCAGCAAAATGATATGTACAGGTTTCACCCTACAGAATAGAACAGGTGTTAATAACAATAACAATAATAACAATAACAATAATAATAATAATAATAATAAGTATGTTGTTTTTTTTTTGTCCATCACTTTCGAAAAGGACCTCCTTGAGCATCCAGGGGATTGGGGGGGGGGGGGGGGTATGATCAGAAAGACTATCTGTGAGTGCACAAATCGCTGAAGAATCTGATTTGTGCATGGAAAGGCGATGAGGTGAGTATCACCCTTCAGACAAAACAAACAACAGACATCCACAGTGTCATGATCACTTGGAGCAAGTGGCGTCATCAATATCACACTTTAGATTGGAAAAATTCGTTTTTACAGAACACAGTTTCCTTTTATTTCTGTGTAGTATATACTACACCCTGAATGAGTAGGCTCAGAACTCACTGTAATCTACATAGCGCACACCTGACCTGCCTCTGTCATGGTTAATCTCATTTCACTCACTTATTCGCCGAACTGCTTGATTCTGTTAGGGTCGTGGGGAGGCTGGAGCCTATCTCAGCCAACACTGGGCGAGGATGGGGTACATCCTGAAAAGCTCACCAGACCATCGTAGGGTAACACACACACACACAAAACCATTCAAACTCACACTTAGGGGCAATTTAGAACAGTCAATTTGTCTAAAGTACGTCTTTGGACTGTGGGAGGAAACCGGAACACCCCGGACGAAACCCACGCAAGCAAGGGCAGAACGTGCAAACTCCACGTAGAAACACCCTAACCAAGCCCGAGACTCGAACCAAGGACTTTTTTGTGGTGAGGCGTCATGCTAACCACTATGGCACCATGCCGTCCTGTCATGATTAAAATATGTAAATATAAATGATAGAAATCTTGTTTTAATTTGCTTTTCTTTATGTTTCCGCATAGTATATACTAAAACTCTTAAAGCAAGTTAAAGAGACGGCATTGAACAGCTCTGCACGTGCACTCGGAGCTCACCTGTGTCAGTCAAGATTTAAAGTATACCAAAAAATCAACCAAAAATAATAGAATCTTGTTTTAGTGTGCTTTTATGTTTATGTTCTTGTGTAGTGTACACTAAAACAATTATGCGCCTCAGGCTTGGTGGATGTTGCTGAATTGAATATGCTGTTTGACATTCTGTGTGTGTGTGTGTCATGTCATGGACGCATGCTGCCCCCGAATCGTGTGTGTATCAGAGGGGCAGGGCGTGGCTGATTCCTCCAGTTTTGGTGCAATAAAGGGGTTTTGGTTTTGACTTGACCAGATGTTGGACACATGGAGGGAAACTGAGGGGGAGGAAATGAAATCAACACAGGACGCAGTACTTCCTGTCTGCTCCTTGGTGGAGCAGGGGGCAGAGCTATAGAACCAGCAGCTCGGTGTCCATTGGCTCGATTTAATGCTCTGTAGGATGACCGGGACTCAGGGATGACCGGGCCTCCACTGGTAGACGAGGCAGAGACCTTAGTGATGTTGAAGAAGGTGAGGTCATTGGTGGAGGAGGTGTGGGTGGTGCTGGAAGGGGTAGAAGATGCAGGGCCTGTAATAAATGAACCTGGGGTTGTGAAAGACAAGGGGAGGCCTGTGGAGCAGGAGGAGGCGGAGGACGACAGCGAGGACGATGAGTTTGGTCCTGTGGTAAAGGAGGTGTGGCTTGTATTGGTGAAGGTAGAGCTTGTGTTGGAGGACGTGCGCTTGCTCAAGTGTTGAGTTGGTTTAGATTTTCCTGAGGTAAAAAAGTGAAAGACACGGACAAAAAAATGCAAAGGAATAGAGAGATAAGGAAGTAGGAATGAAAGACATGAAGAAAGATTATAAAGCTTCGTCTGAGGGTGCCTCGTCTCAAGTGTGTGTGTTCGAGTGTTTTACCCGAAGGTGAGTGTGTGCTGCTTATTCTCTCTTGTGTCTCCACTGGATCGGAGCCATTCGCTTTCACCTCACGGTTCAGAAACTCTACCACCCGCGACTGGCTGCTGACGGAGACATTCTGACGAGACCGGCGAGATTGATAGGCAGGTCCTTTGTGTGTCTGTCGGCCACACCCCTTTTTCTTGATCGGCTGAGACGGCTGGATCCCGTCCAGCAAGCCGCTAGCGGTGGCGCGAGCTATCACTTCCTGTGGTGCTTCAGTCACTTCTCGCTTGGGCTGTACCGGGGATAGAGAGGCGTGTCCGTAATTGCATATTAGCCACTACATTCTTGAGGCTAAATCACATGGCTTAAATATTTATTTTCACAATGCAGCACATTCAAAAGCTTTTTCCACTTTTCTGAAACATAAATGTTGTTGCAGTGTTTAATAGCTGTGTTGGACAATGCCAGAGTGTCAGATAATCAGGTACACCACGTTTTCCCCTTGTGGCTGTTTGAGCTGGCTATAAACACAAGGTCTTCGCAAAGTTTTTAAAATTTAATTTTAGTTATTTGTTTATTTATTGGGACGGGACACACTAGTGTGTCATGTTGTACAGGGTTTTCTGAAAACCCTCCCCCCCAAAAAAAAGAAACACAAAGTGGTATCTCAGACAATCTGAAAAGGCTACAGAAAGGCTACCAAGCAGAGCAGAGTAGGCACAGACAGCAGAAGGAAGATAAATGGGAGGAGGAAGCCAAACAGACCATCCAGCATGCATACTCAAAATCAACATTTCATGGGGAGGTGGTAAAGCAGCTTCTTGAAGAACTGTGGAGTTTTTTGGATTAAGGAATTGTACTTTGCTGCTAATCTAGTGTCCGAAATGAAAAAGTAAAGGTCTGGAAATGGGTATAATATTTGACCTTTAACCTTTGTGTCATGACAGCAGTGTAGCAGAAATCTTCGACCATCGACCATTTTGCCAAAAAAAACCCCAAAACAACAACAACAAAAAAAACTAACCATGATGGTTTTTGATAGTTCTATCCCTGATCTCATGGTGAAGGTTGCAAATGTCTCCAGCTTCCCATCCTTCATTTCTCTTTGGCTTCATCACAATAGGTATTTTATGGCCTCACGGTATGAGCACACCGCTCATGGTGATAATACACAAAGTACATCAATTAAGGAGCTAAGTAGAACTGTCTAATCTTTGCATGGATCCTGCTGTGTGTGTGTGGTGTGTGTGCCCTGCTGGATCACCTGCTGCCTCAGCAGAAATCTACCCGCTCAGTGTGAATAATTCAATCTTTCTTGGAGAGTCTGTCCGCATCTCTCTCTCTCTCTCTCTCTCTCTCTCTCGGTGTGTGTGTGTGTGTGTGTGGTTTGGGGTTGTGGTGTCTTGCCATGCGGATGCTAACACAAAAAGACAAGCGAGCGGTGAAATATTTAATGTACTCTCTCTTATCCCTTTCCTCTCACTCTCTCTTTTAGTTCCTTTATTCTTGCTTTCCTTCTCTCGATCTCTCTCCGTAAAGGCACAAAGTCAGTCAGTTATTTATGTTTGTCAAACATGGGCAAGAACACAACACCACAAACATTCACCATCAGTTTCACACAAATCTAACTGCTAAAAATGAAACTTGTGAATTCGAGTTTTCAGGGTGGAAAGGCGAACACAAAATATTCTAAGTTCAAGTGGTTAAACTCATGAAAACTCGGTTGCTAGGAAACTGACTAATATAGAAAACTTGCAAGAGAGTTAATAGCAGAGAGCAGCTTTTTAGGTAGCTGACCATCAAGGCTTGGATTTAGGAGAATCTAACGGTGTAGTGCTTGTGAAAACAAGACAAAAACATCTGCAGTATTAATATATTAATACTGCAAATTTAATATAATAATATACCACACAGAGAAACAAACCTTGTATTTAAAAGTCATGATTGTTTTACTCAATTTGCCCAAAAGTCGTATGAATATGCAACGAATGCTCAAAAAACTAGCCTGCGCTTGTTAACTTAAAAATCAAAAGGCGTTTAAAGTTTTCAAACCTGGCATCGAGCAACGGGAAATCGAGTGTAACAAGGACCTTTTAAAATCTTGTTAGGCTGAAGTTCCCTTGAACCCTCCTACCACATTTGTTTTACAAACCTAATTCACGTCTAGAATCCTTTGCCAAAATAATTTCCAAAAATGTACATTACCTTCACACCTTCTTTGATTAACCCCCTGACATCATTACGGTTGTTTTCTTTAAACAGCAATGACACCGCCCCTTTAATACCTTTAAAACACCGCTGTATTTCAAAGTACTACACTAAATACTACAACTTCATAAATAAAAAAAAACTTTTCCAAATAAACTACACTGTTTATAATTGAACAGTGTTTACACGTTAGCACCTATACAATGCTAGTCAAACACGTGTAGTTTTTATGGTAGTTCATATACATCTGAGAACAGGCTTAAAAGCACATTGCAAAGGATCCCCCACGTGGTCAACAGCACACTTAGGATCATCATGTTTTTACATTTTTTTAAGGTTAACAGGATGCCTGTAGGTATATCTGGTATAACTAACAAACAATCCTGTGCTAAATTTTACATACCTGACTTTTTACATGAGCATGTACATACTTCATATGGCCCCTGTGACCTTGAAAAATAGGTCAAGGTGACCAAGTTTCAATAGGTTTGTAGGGCATGCTATGAGGACCATTCAACATAAATATAACATAAATCCATAAAGAACTGACACTGGTAGTGTTAACAAGAAGTGTCTTCGGCGGATGTGTCAAACATAGTATTCCCTACGCTTCGCTGGGGAAGCAATTACCATTTTCTCAGCCAGATCTCTGTTCTGAAACAACAAGCTGATTTAGCTATTGAATTAACATCAATTATCAAGAGCACTCAGAAAGTGCAAACCTCCACCAAGCCCAGCAATTTCCAGAATGAACTAAAATAAAGCTTAAGCTACCCCTTGTTACCTTTTGCTGTTGGTAACTAGATAGTAACTAATAAATACATGTCCAAATAGCAGTAAAGTCATACAGTGGAAGCTTGACATCAGCGCAAACATAACAGGAATCCTAGAAATAGAGTGGCATGAAAAATTCTTGGAGCAGACTGATTTTTATCACTCTACTTTGGTGAATTAGACCTATCCTCCTCTCCATTTGCGTAGTAAATGTAATTTTATTAGCCTCAGGTGCAGAGCGAGAGATGCACTATAAAGCTCTCTACTGTACGCTATGGTTAAGCAGGAACAGATTCTGAAGAGAGAAAGAGCAGCCGATAAAATTTCCAACTTGCACCTAATTGCAATTTTATGAGCCATTTTTAAGTGCACCACAATAATGTTTATTACGATGCTTTACAGCGGGTTGTGTTTGAGAACGTGAGATAAATCAGCCGTTAAATTGCTTTGATTACATTTTCAGGTGAATCAGTGCAGAAATGAATGAGATTGATGTGCACAATATGTTACACACATGGAAAAAATAAAACATGAAACATATAAGCAGAGCATTGCCGTGATGTACAGATGAAATATTTTAGCATTTTAAATGTTTAAATGGCATTTAAAACATTTGGAATGTTTTGGTGTTGCAAATCCGTCCCATTCTACAATCCTGAACTTGTACACTCTGATACTCTCCAGTGCTGATTCATATTAATACATTCATTTTACATCACTCCATGACATCATTCCAATTTGCCATGCTAATGCAGCCAATTTGCTCATTTTGCCATATGCAGCACATTCTCCCAACTTGCTATGCTAATGCCTTGAGTTTTCTCCATGCAAATTCAACAAATGTTCACATTTTGGCAAACTAATGCATCAGATTTTTTCATTTTGCCATAATAGTTCAACAAATTGTGCAGCTTTGCTATGATTAATTAATATTCCTACACACTTGTATCTCTCAGTCCTTGAATTTTGGTGAATGGCAGCTCGGTGAACATTGACACATTCTAGTAAATTCCCTTTTGGACATAAGCTTGAACTCTCTCAACCCTCTCAAGCTCATTGCTTGGACTGCATTTAGAATTCAGTCCTAGGTTGTTTTGGTTACAAGTGGTAGTAGTAGTAGTAGCAGTTGCTTCCTTCAGTCTTGAGAGACTGTGGGCTGCACATCTAGGGGCTGATCAGACCAATGTGGGCATGGCAGTCTTTTTGGCAGTTGAAGTTGGAGGCTGACTGTACCATCTGGCTGAGGATTTTCCATTGTTTGCTGCCTGAGGGACATTTGGAAGTGAGCGATGCCTTCCTTCACTGCTCGCTTTCAGGAGGTTATTTCCGTGGCAACAGCCTCCCATGTGTGCAGGTTGATGTTGAGGGTTTTTAGGTCCCGTATGGACACATACTTGTAGCACAGCTTGGGTCTTCTGGCTGGGGGCTTCCCCTCTACGAGTTCTCTGTAAGGAAGGTCTTTGGGTATTCATCCAAAGTGTGCCCAAGCCAGCACATGCGCCTGTTTTAGGATGGCGTACATGCTGTGGATACCAGCTCTCTCCAGGACAGTGTCGTTGTTTTGGATACAAGAATCTAATGAATGAATGTATACGCATCCCACTTCAGGAACATTACATTTTCAAGTTCAAATTTGCCTTTAAACCTGCGTGAACCATCTGCAGAAACCTGACGTGCTCTGTATGTTTTCTCCTTAATCTTCCTGCTCTCCTTTTGTATTTATCCTTATTTCTCCGTCTCTAATCCTGTTTATCTTACTTCATTTCACCTATCTGTCTCACTCTATTTCTCTGCTCCACTGCTTTCATTTATTTCCCTTTGTAAGTCTTTTCTGAACATCGTTCCTTATTAGTCGTGACTTTCGCCTTTTCATTGTAGAGAATTTGAATGGTCTGTGGTTCATCTCTCTCTCAGGACTGATAAAAGATGACATCAGAGAGGCAGAAGACAATTTCCGCAATTCTTGCAGCTTCTCGTTTCTTTTAAGATTAACAGACACAACACATTTTTAATGACTGTAATTTCCTGTGTTGGGGGTTGGGCAGTTTTTAATGTTAGGTGTGTAACAAATGGGTGAAAATATAAAAATAAAAAAATTAATAAAAGGCTCTCCTTATATTTGCAAGGAGAGATTAGCCGAGATGCTTATGCAGGTAAAACGGTTTTATTATACGCACAGGCAAACAAATCCACAACTAGAAGCAGTGTCGAAGTCATTTCCAGGGATAATGTAACAACTATCCCCCAAAATACTAAACACCTCCCACTAAAATAAAAAAACAAGAATAAAACGACAGAATAAAATAGTAGAGTCTAACCCATGCATACCCAACAGTACCATGCACCATGAGGGGTGTGTGTGAAGGATCCTCATATAGAGTGTTGAGTAATCAGGAAACGGGAAACACCTGTGAGCGCTGAGGAGGCCATGTCTGTAGTGTGTGCGGGAGCTTGGGAAATAGAGTTCGGAGGGAACTCTGGACTATTTGACGGCTATTAAAAAAATAACATGATTCCATAAATGTGAAGTGGAATAAATTAGAGGTCTGATGTCTAAAACTGCTAGGAGTGGAACACTTTTGTGTGGCTGTACAACTGGATGCATGTTTTTTTTTTTCATGATTACCAAAAGGAACTAAAGGGTCACGAGCTCGGGTGTTTCTGTGTGGACTCTGTATGTTCTCCCCATGCTTGCGTGGGTTTCCTCCGGGTACTCTGGTTTCCTCCCACAGTCCAAAAATATGCACATTAGGCTAATTAGCTGTTCCACATTGCCCCTAGGTGTATTTGTGTGTGAATGGTTTTATGTGTGTGTGTGTGTGTGTGTGTGTGTGTGTGTGTGTGTGTGTGTGTGTGTGTGTGTGTGTGTGTGTGAGAGATGAAGCTACTTCACAAAAAGGTGGATTTTTTTCTCACCCTTTTCACTAACCTTTACAAGAGGTGCCAAAAATAGTAGTGTATATTTGCCTGATTTGAATTCGAGCTGACATTACTTTCAAAGCTACTGTTCAAGAAAATTAATCTACACCTTCTGGACCACATAAATAAAAATCACCAGCGCGCACCACACACAAACAGTTGCATGTGCCTGGTTTTTAAATTAAACCCATAAATTTGCAGTGACCTAATTTTCTCTCCCTCTTGGTTTATAATTTCTAACCCCTCGATCATAACTTTAAACACAAATGACCTGTAAAGAAACTCTTTAAGATAAGACTTAATTTATGGTAATGTAATAAATCTCTTAATTGCCTAGAATATTCGACTGAGAACTGTGCTACTCCTGCCCCATCTTCCCTCATCACCATGATCAAAGGTTTCAGGTATGTGAGTGCAGGATTCCAACCTGGCGTGTGAGTACGGCGAGGAAGCAGCCGTTACTCTTATCAGAAGCTTCAAGCCTGAAAAAGTCAGACTTCTTTTCTTCACTGCCACCCTCTTTATCACAACGCAGGAGAGACGGATGGCTGAGCCTGATACACACACACACACACACACACTTGAGTGCACAAAGTGTTTAAAACAAAAAGTCATAAAACAGGCTGTGTTCATCCATAATTAAAACACATGAGGCATAAGTATTGGAACGCTGTCTACAAACAGTTTTTTTTTTTTTTTAACACATACAGTATGTCTGACATTTGCAGGAAACACACAGAAACACAAACACGTACGTGTAAGGCAGTAGCTCGGAGTTGTGCCGCTCGTCGAGTGCCAGAGTGCTCTTCACCACTTCCTCGTTCTCCTCCAGAAGTAGGGAACAGGTAGAGTACACCACAACTCGCACCCCGGGAACTGGGAAAAAATTACCCCAGAAAAAAAAGACATCTGCATGTTACAGAAAAACGAAACCGGAACAGAGAGGACTAATATTTATTATAAAATCATTGTGCATTATATCTTGAACCCCCACTGATTGGTCAGATGATGTTGGTATTACAGGTTGACATCAGTATACTTCTTTATATCGTTACTATACAAGAGTTTCCATAGTAACACCTTCCACAAAGGCTTGAATGGTGTTTGTGACACATACTGTAATTGGATCTGGTCAGAACTGAGGATGTGATTCTTTTCCAGGAAAAAAAAAAGGTTTCAGTCTTTGAGTTGAGAAGAAATAAGAGTTAAAACTAAAGATATACTGGATGAAGGACACTCGCTTTATGAAGCAAAATAGTTCTCTCTCTCTCTCTCTCTCTCTCTCTCACTCATTTGCCAAATAGCTTAATCCTATTAGGGTTCTGGGGAGGCTGGAGCCTATCTCAGCCGGCACTGGGTGAAGACGGGGTACACCCTCAACAGTTCACCAGACCATCACACACACACCAGACCATCACCATTCACACTCATTCACACTTAGGGTTCATTTGGAACAGCTTATTAGCCTAATGTACATGTCTTTGGTGTGTGGGAGGAAACCAGAGTATGCATACTCCACATAGAAACACCTGAGCCCGGGGATTTGAACCCAGGACCTTCTTGCTGTGAGGCGGACATGCTAACCACTATGCCAATCATACTTCTCTCTTCCATTCTACTTATTTTCTTTTTCTAATTTTCTCCCCAATTTAGTTATAGCCAATTCCAGTCAGGGAGGGCGAAGGCAATCACGTGCTTCCTTCCACACTTTTTCAAACTGTACATGTATATTCAGATGCATCCTAACACACTTAAAGGAAAGTAATATCTATTGCATGCAGGTGTTTACAGACAACCATGATTGGCTAGTGTCACTTGTGAGGTACAGGGAAGAAAGTGTAAGTCATCCTTCTACCAATTAGCTCTCATGGGCTCCATGGATGGCTGCATGCTTAAACTGAGGATCAAACCTTGCAAACTCTCAGTTGGTAGAAGCACACCTCGTCGCTTTGCCAATCAGGAGCCAGCTCTGAGCACTTATCTCATGGAGAGCTTTGTTATAAGTGTTGATATTTTAAAAGAGTTCTGGGATGAGTTGTTTAGTTAGCATTTTTGGAAGGAGTCTCCAGTGTCAGTGCTTCATAACATTCGGAAGTAAAGCTGTAACTGCTACAGTTTTCAGAAAAAAAAGAAAGTGGGCGTAAAGTTTAAAACATATTCAAAGCATGTAACTGGAATACTGCTAGCTCTGCATTCATGTTAATATCATGTTTGTGTTGTAAAGCTGAAAAAAAAACCAAACAAACAAATAAAACCCCCAGCAACAAACAGCCCAACATCAAGCTCAGACACCTTCATGAAAACATCAATCCCTGAGATCGATCACACAGTGGAAGCTCCTGCAGTGGGGAGAAAGGACATCAGGACAGGAACTCGTCCAAGACCTTTCAGTCAAGAGTGTTCTTGTTTCCCCAGAGGCTTGTTTTGAAAAGTTGCCCAGACTAGCTATATTGGATTTAATCAGGTGTGTGTTGCTCTTTAATATTTTTTGCATATGCATACATTATATACATATATGCTCAAGCTCTGCCCCACCTGCCCTTACGGACAAGCTTACTAGAGCCGTGCTTTCTTACCACCATTGTGCCGGGTTCATTTTGACAGTTCTGGGAGTATTTTCCATGAAACTCAGCAATGCAGAAGACCGACGAATGAATAAGGAATCGTTTCTCTGCAAAGCCAGCAGAATTTCCTTGAATCATTGATTTATCTGTCCACTCATACGTCCCTGAAGCAGAGATGCCACTGATAAACTTCAATGCAAACTAAGCCTCTAAGACTCAGATCCCAAGCTCTTAACCAGAATTTTTGTACGAGTTTGCACTCCTACATTGAATATATCTATATAGCCCACCTTTGAGAGTAAAATAGAACCAAGTCTTCTCCTATAATATTTAATACGGTTGGAGAATACAGACAAAACGTTGTGAAATTTCATAGAATACATGAAACAAAATACCGTAACAAGTTTTCCAAGGAAAAACAGCCCCACAACATAACAGAACCTCCACCATATTTTACAGTGGGGTTCAGGTTCTTTTTTTTTATTATAGCCATTCTTCTTTATACATGTACCCAAGACTGTGACATTTGTGATTAACAGGTGTTTCTTTTTCCTATCATAATAATCTATTGAGATTGAGGTGACCACTGATGGTGGCAGCTAATAGTGTTTCTTAAGGTTTTGTACAATTTCCTGTTTATTGCTTATGTATGATTATTATTGCCTTTACAGTAAAAATTAGCATATTCAAGTGGTAAGATAAGTCTGTTGGGCTTTTTACACCATATTACAGAATACATTTACAGAATATTTCTGCTGATGCTGCGTCTTCCTGGGTATGTATGCAGACACACACACACACACACACACACACACACACACACACACACTGCAGCAGTAGAGTTAGACTTTTTACTCTTTGGCTGAAATTGATCAGCAGCTCCTTGTTAATTAAACGCAGTTTAACGAGCTGTAAGGAAGAACAGAGAGACCTGTACATTCAATAAGACCATGACTAATGACACACACACACACACACACACACACACACACACACACACACACACACACAATTATCCTCGAGTATCACTGGTGTGTTACAAAGTTTCATTACAGTTCTAGGCTCAAAATCAATTTTTAGGGTCAATGTGAACTTCCAATTTCATTTTCCTACCCTGGAATGAATTAAATTAATTAAATATAGACACACACGCACACACACACTTACAACGGAGGGCATGCTGAAGGTCTCTCTTCTGTTCAGAGATGAGTGTGTGTAGTCTGGACTGCGGGACCGAACCCTGGGCGAGATCCCGCAGCAGATCTATGTCTGTGAAAGACACACACACACACACACACACACACACACACACACACACACACTCTTTGACATTCAATGTCTACATACATTTGGGTTGCTGCAGTAAAATTATGCATGTCTGGATTATTCAATATTTCAGAGATAATCAACTCATACCGCTGTAATCATGAACACACACTCGCCTAGTGTTCCACTTGGGAACAGGCTGCCTAAGTAGGCAGAATTTTAATAGTGGGCCCATTTATAACGCAGCACAAGGACAGCTGTCTTCATAAGGATGTTGCTATATTTTGGATAAATGGTTTCTAAAGCAGCACTCTATGAATCCCACTCATTAAAGATGAAACATGGAGGATGGAAGTCCAGCTCCACCCGAGTCCCAGAGGAAACTCTCCTGAGGCTCAAATGGAGTTAGACAAGAGGCTACAGCTAATTAAACATTGAATAAATGTTTTTTCATTCATAAAATTTTCATTTTATGGTGAACTGTACTTTAAAATTATTAAAATAAGATGATAGTATTGTGACATGAACGATTTTATTCAAAAATACAATATCTTTGTTGCTGTGCCATTCAATACAGGAAGAAAACAGTACTTGGAGAGCACAAACCTCTGCCATTCAATCAATCTGTCAATCAATCAATACTCAGCACAACCAGCTGGTCTTGCTGCAATAACATACTTTCATTAATCATCCTATCTCACAATGTTCAACAATCCTTTCAAAAATTTCTGTATCTAAAATTTAACCCAGATCATCTCCAAAATCGAATAAAGTCTTCCTTGTCCAAGCCATCACCTCTGGTAGGAAGTTCATGAAAATCTACACATACTAAAACATAACTTTTTTGACAGAAGTAAAAAAAAAAAAAAGAAAGACAGAAAAGAAAAGGAAACAAAAACCACAAAAAGAACCAAATAAAATTTAATGTAAGCCTAAATTTAAGATAATACAACCAGAACAAAATATTAGTAATGTACAGTAAGTATAAATGCTCATAATAAAGTGACTACAAATTTATTTGAAATATAGATCTCCAGTTATCAGTGTGTCAAATATGGATAAGCCAAAGTGAAAAGAAGGTATAAAGAAGTTGTAAGTGAAGAAGACAGACCCATGAGGCAAAGGTATAATCTGTGGTGGAATTAGAAGTGATGGATGAGCAGGAGGACAGAAAGGAAGGCGAGGGTGAGATTACATGAGCTGCAGAGAGACGAGAAACTAAAGGGGTAAGCATGAGTGAATATGGCTAAACAGGGAGTGTGTGATGACGATTTAGATGATAGATAATGATGATGACTGTAACTGAATCTTAGAAGTGCTGAGCGTTTAAATTAGGCTACTGTCAAGTGCAGCATGAAGCCCATGATGCTTTCCTTGATAAAGCTGAGGGGAAATGTGCAAGCGTATGCCTGTTAGCTAGCATTAGCAAAAGTATATGAACAATATTTCAACAAAACAAACTGCACTGCAATGCTCGGTATCAATTTTGCTAGCTAGGTACTTAGCTAGCTTCACTAGTACTTCCTACATGAATGGAGGCACGGTTAGCTAACGTCAATGCTAGTTCATAGCCAATGTATGGATACAAAATGTATAATTATTGAGCTAATTTAGCACCATCACTGCCCACAATGCATTGTGCTGTGGCTTTCAAAGTGAACAGGTGTGTGAGGACATAGAATTATGCAACATCATGTGTGTGTGTGTGTGTGTGTGTGTGTGTGTGCTTTCAACAAGGGACAAGAATCCATGTGGGAAACAAAAATGTAGTCTCCTTAATTTTATGGACAGGAGACCATGCTGATATGTGAGGACACTGTGTGTGTGTGTGCGTGTGTGTGTGTGTGTACCTCCGTTTTCCCGCAGCAGGTAGTCCACAGGATTTGAGATTGCGGAGAGAGAACACTGCGGAGTAAGCAGGATGACTTGAACCTTCTGCAGACGTGTGTCACATACATCCAAAGTGTGGAATGCCTTGGGTAGCAACATCGCATCTAAAACACACACACACACATTATATATATATATATATATATATATATACACCTAATAAAAGTGTATTCTTAGCTGAAGCACACACACACACACACACACACACACACTCACTGCTACAACCCATGCTGCAGATGACCTCCTGCAGTTCATTTCTTTGAACACTCGAGTACTCTCCCACACAAACAAACACTCGCATGCCACTGCGAGCTGGTTTGCTGGAGTGAGGAAGCGGGTGTGTGTGAGTCTCTGCAGCAGTGATGATGGCAGCTGTATGAGCCACGGTGGCTGCAGAGAATGACCCGGCCATAATTATGTCTCCATCCGGAACCAGAAATGGATGTAATGCCCACGGACCAACACAGCACGACTTGTCCTACAAACACAACAAAACACAACAACCAGAGGACAAAATAATCCCCACAATATAACAATTAATAGCTTTTAAGAGCTAGTTAGTTAGCTATGTGGTGTCAACATCAAAGACAATCTGTTGGTGCACCACTATATAGCTATTAGCTAGTTATATACTGTTTCTACAGCTGAATAGGTAATACTATAATCTAGCTAGCTATTTAGGCTGGCTAAAGCTCTTATACTATACTATATACTGTATACACACTAGATCGTATGCTGAACTCCTGAACACTAAAACTCCCCATACTCCACTACACAGGAGCGTTTAGAAAACGATTTGTCATCTATTGGCTCATCACTAATTTTCAAAATTATTGATGATTCTGGCTCTGGGGTGTATCTTCATCGTGTAAATGTATATGTACCTGGATGACCAGCCTGCACTCTTTCAGCAGGTTTGTTCTGTGAAGTTCTCT
>JAQMYF010000005.1:4122878-4133293 GCA_030014195.1 Neosilurus mollespiculum | reverse complement strand
TCATGTTAGGGTTCGTGTTAGGGTAAGGGTTTGTGTTAAGAGTTCGTGTTGAGGTAAGGGTTAGGGTTCGTGTTAGGGTAAGGGTTAGTGTTAGGTTTCATGTTAGGGTTCGTGTTAGGGTAAGGGTTTGTGTTAAGAGTTCGTGTTGAGGTAAGGGTTAGGGTTCGTGTTAGGTTTCATGTTAGGGTTTGTGTTAGGGTAAGGGTTCGTGTTAGAGTTCGTGTTGAGGTTAGGGTTAGGGTTCGTGTTAGGTTTCATGTTAGGGTAAGGGTTCGTGTTAGAGTTAGGGTTCGTGTTAGAGTTAGGGTTCGTGTTAGAGTAAGGGTTACTGTTTGTGTTAGGGTTCGTGTTAGGGTAAGGGTTAGTGTTAAGGTTCATGTCAGGGTTCGTTTTAGGGTTAATAACGTTATGTTTTATCTTACGGTAAGTGTAATAAATGCAAGTCTATATAGTGCCCCCTTAAAGATGTGGAAAAAGACTGTGTGCGTGTGTACACATATCAGTATTAGATTAGCTCTAACAACATTCGAAACCAAATTATGACATACCTTCGATCTTTACATTCCTTAATAAATAATCCTGGCTGTCACCTAAACGCCATCACTGCATTCCAACTGACTACCAATTTTAGCTACTTACTGAGCTAGCACTCAGACATCGATGCTCAGCACTGCTAACAAAATAAACACAATATGCATACACTGAACCATGGCCAACATTAAAGGCTGTAATATTCTGCAGGTTTGTATGAATCAGGTCTCACTTGTTAATCATTGCCTGGCACACTGCCGAGGGTGGAAGGAACGACCAGGCTTTTTTCCAGAAATCAAAAAAGTGTACATCAGATTCAAAGAATCATCTTCAGTACGTTGTCTATCCTGGAGAACCTGGATGGGATAAAAGTCCATCACTGGGCATGATGAGCACTCTCATTCACACTTAGGTGTAATTTAATGTTGTTAGTCCAGAAAACCTCCAGGCTTGTTGTGTTTCCAGGAAACTCTAACATAAGATGTCCGAATGTAGATGTGAGAGTGCAGTGCTGGAGAGGGCTCCAGGCTGCCACAGCGGGCGGTGATGAATGAGAGGACGGGATAACAAGAGCAAAAGACAAAGAAGAAGGAAAAACAGGCAGTGACAAATGAATACAACATCTGGATTCCATTATTCTTTTTTTTTTATCTTGAGGGTTTGCACTCATTACACACACATACACTATATCAACCCCTTCCTGCCCTTCCATAAACATTCACTATCTATTGCTGCATCGGACAGACATGCACGTGCGCGCACACACACACACACACACACACACACACACACACACACACACACACCTCTAGGCCAGACTTTTAATCAGGTTGTTTAGAAGTGCTGGATGATTATACATCACCATCAGCCTGATATTTACTGAAGCGCTTCACGCAGGGACGCCATTGTTCTGTTCAAGGGCAAGGCGGCTGTAAAAACCTCTTCTCTCTCTTTACTCTTGTGCTCCAGGCACTCACTCCGCCCGAGCTCTTTAACACCTCCTAAAGAGCCTTGCATTTCTGGCAGGTCTGAGATTCCTTGTAGTTCTCAAGGGGAACACAAGACATTCAATTTTTTTTTAAGAAAGTGAACCAATAATAAGTTGATGTTGCACTTCTACTTGCAATAATAGTAAATTTTGAGACATTTTAATTGATTTTAATGCAGTTTATGGCTCATCCAGCACCAAAAACAATTAGATACAAGAAAAAACATGAAAAAAAACCACAATTCAATGAATGCAGAACATTTGATCCAAGAAATAAAAAAAAACTGAAAAATACAAAAACAAGGTATAATAGATTAAAAATAAAAAAAACAAGACAAAAACAATGCAGGCAGTGCAAAAACAAAGAATTTTAATGAATTTTATTTTTAACGCACTTTTCATTATAAAACAAATCTCAAAGAGCTAACAGGAAACAGGAAGTTACACCAGGAAACAAGCCTATCATCAAAAATCAACTCTCAGTATTAAAGAATCCTTTAAAAATATCATCTGCATCTGGTAGAAATTTCATAAAACTCTGCAAACAACTTTTTGCAAATAAAAGGACACAGTACACAGCACCCCCTGCTGGGCCTGCTGTAATATGGCACTTCCAAAAAAATTGTCTGATCACACAATGTTAAAGTATCTGTAGCATAACTTTTTTTGATCCTGCCAATGAACAGACACACAAACTACTGGTAAATCATAGCCACTTTGGTAGAAGTAAGGAAACACAGGAAGCAAGCAATGCAGGAACAAGAAATCACAGATCTGGCAAGCCGCTTAATCCTACTAGGGTCATGGGGAGCAAATCTTATTGGCCAAAGAGTGGGTACACCCTTAAGAGCTCGCCAGACCATCACAGGGCCAACACCCACACAGCCATTCATACTCACATCTTGGGGTAATTTGTAACAGCCAATTAGCCTAAAGTGCATTTATTTGGACTGTGGGAAAAAAACAGAGTACCTGGAGGAAACCCACGCAAGCATGGGGAGAACATGCAAACTCCACACCGAAGCAAACAACACACATAATTTAAACCGGGCATATGGGGACCAGAAACCAGGAAACGGATCAAGCAACAACATTTTTCTTAAGCCACTTGTCACTGCCCTTCTATCACTTCAGGAGGAGCTTAGTGTCTCTCCTGCAAGAGATGTAATCAGCGGTACATCTGGGAAACCAAGAGGATCGTTTTTGTCTAGTACCTCTGCGCCATCAGAATAAAAGATTACGCCTTTCCAGTGCAGAGACACTTGAACAACGATGAACGTTACGTTAATGACATCTCATTTTGCATGGCTAGTTATTGTTATGGGGGCAATGAAGTGAGGAAAGAGCTTGATTACACTCTCTTTAGAACCCTGTGGAATAATAGTCATGTTCTGCCAGCAATTATTACATCATCAACCATTTTAAATAGCCACAAGTTTCACTTCCTACAGCAGAAGCACTTTGCTTCGTTTCCACTGCTGATGAAGGACATTCTGTTTCTATAGAGATTATGCTTTACATTAGTTTAATTGTCATCAAATCATGGACTGGGCGGTGGGGTTATCCTGGAAGAGACCACACCCACCATTTCCTGATTACTCTGCCTTATTTTTTTATTCCTTCTTTAGGAAAAATGGACCCAAACCTTATAAATACTTCTACAAGGTAAGGAAAACCATCAGCTTTTCATTTTTATACACATTTAGGCAAGGATCAAAATGACCAGTACTCATGCCGGCAGAAGTCGCAGATTTTATAATTAAGGTAAATATTATGAGTTTTGTTTTTTGTAAACTATATCAGTGTTACACACTCGGAGGAAAGGACTATCAGCCCACTTGTATGAATATGAATGAGGTAACGTGATCGGCTGGAGTCACTTGTGAGTGACAGCGAAGAGACTGTATGTCATCCCCGAGAGCTCAGCTGATTAGCTCTCATGGGCTCCTGGCTGTGGATGGATGGATGAATGCACCAACCGCAGATCAAACCTGTACGAACTTTGTCGCTGTGCCACTTGGAAGCCTTATTTAGTTTTTTGAAGGAGTTTCCTGAGTCAACGCAGGTATGTTTACCAACATGGGAAGGTCTTGTTTCTTGGTGCTGCATTTTTGTTAAATATCCAGAGAAAATAACTGTCTGGTGAAAGAATAAAGTGTTTAATAGGAATTTACAAGGTTTAATAGGTTTGTTTATGCACCACAACATTAAATGTAACATTTATTATTCTTAACTAAATAGAAATCAATAGTGGTGAAACAGAAATAACAAACACAGAACATTTATTGGAAAATAATTAACTTTGGCGTAGTAAAAAACTTGTGAGTCCGATTCTCATTGGGCTGCATCACGTCACCCCGTCATTGATCGTTTTCCAATAGCAGCACACCCTGTCGTGTTTTATTCAACAGGGCTATTAACGGTGCTTTGAAATGGAGACCATTCCACAATATAGGTTTATTTTGATGTCGCTAAACATAAATTAACATGTCAGATATTTTCAGCCAGAGGAACATGAGACATGGAAATGAAATATTAAATAAAATTTGTGGCTAATATACATTTAAAGAAAGCTATTACACTCCTAGGAGACAAACAGACAGCCAGGAAGGTCATTCGTCCAATCAAATCGATCGGCACCTGGGCTCAGTTGCATGCCGTTTAAATTGGGCGTGGATGACAAGCGTTTACGCGAGGTGTGCATGTGCAGAAAACCAAGCACCCACGGCAGAGTGGGATATAAATGACACAAGGGCAGACAGGATGGAGGGAATGATAGACAAATGTAAAAGAGGAAATGTGGGTGTGGAAATGACTCTGGCTGATAAAAGAAATGAGGGAGAAATGACAGGGTGACAAAGTGAAGTGAGAGATGTGGTAATCTTTACACATTCAGAACCTGCTGGGTCTCTACTGAACTATTTTACGTTGACACTCTGGCACTCACACACACACACACACACACACACACACACACTCATTGTAATAATGATGTGATCAATACACACTTACTACACTTACCATGCCTGTCGTGCCTCACCTTCACTGAGGAAGGAGTGATGTACTTGTGTGTGTGTGTGTGTGTGGCTGGATCGATGGATGGATAGATAAGTAATTTTGTGTGCTTATATGTGATATGTATATATAATGTGCAGTAAAGCCCCTTTCACAAACAATCCGCAATTATTTTCTTTGTCGTATGAATTTAGCGGTGCTAAACTGTATGCTATCATACACTAGCTGTCTATTAGAGCGAGTCCTAAACTTGGCTACATGCCCCCTTTGAAAGTGTTTATCCTGAAACAGATGACATTACTACTCTTTTTGTAAGAGTTAATAAAGGAAAACCTTTGAACTACAATTAAAATCGATACGCTCAAAAGTTTGTGATCAACGGAGCATCATACACGTGTTGGTTCTTCCCCAAAGAACACATTCGTATAAGATTCCATAGTACGCTGTAGCATTACGGCTTTCCTTCGATGGAACAAAAGAGTTTGTACTCAATAGTAAAAAACCACAACTTTTCTGACATGCTACGGCAAAACAATGACCGTGTGTAGAGGGGGTTATGTCATCAAAACAAATCAAGAACAAACACAAAACAGGTGAACACAATCAGATAGCAAAGCAATGACAGGACATGACTGGAGATATCATAGGAAATGACACATGATGGGGAATCATACCCATCAGGCCCTGTGATGGCCTGGCGAGCCATCCAGGGTGTACCCCGCCTTCGCCGGAATCAGCTGAGAACGGCGCCCGCCTCCCTGCGACCCAAATAAGGATTAAGCAGCTTAGAAGATGAATGAGTGAATGAATCTCATTGTCTTGGTAATAGATTGAGTCACTGAAAATCTGTATTTACACACATTCTGTAGTGGCATAATGATCTCCACAATGATGAAAACTAAATATCTTTTCAAGTTAGTATTATTGAGATTGGGGTTGATCACGTACATGTAGAAATAGCTTTAATTAGCTAAGAAATAACCTCGCCAAGATAGTAAACCCGGTGCAGTGTACGTGTGTGTGTGTTTCCGACATCTGTATTGATTTTACAGCATAGCTCTGCGTAGTTGAGGTGCTTAGGCCTTTCCCAGGCGCGTTGTCTTGTGTATTTAAATGTGTTCGGAGTGCAACAAGCCCGAATCAATAAGAACCTAATCATCATCACCAGTTCGCTGATTATACACCGACACACACAATAAACTTGACAGATTGCAAGAGATATCTGCTGTATAGCCTGAGCAGAATCTTGAAAGATTTTTAAAGTCAATTACACAACACCAGGACTCCTTCCTGTTCTGCCCTCTGCCTGACATGAATTGTACCAGATTAGGTATCAGGGGCGAGTATATTTTTTGTATCCTATACTTTATATTTATATTTTGTTTTTTTTATTCTATATATTTTCTTTATTTTCTATTTTTGCATTTTTATATTTGTACTGACCTTTAACTGTAAAAACTGTAGAATCCTTTAAATAGTTTTAGTTATTGTTGTTGTTCTTTTCTTCTTGTTGCCTTGATAGTTTATTCTTTACATTTTTGGACAGTCGTACTAAGCATTTCACTACATACCCCACACACACACACACACATCCATTGAGAAAGACTTTGTCAATCCCCATCAAACTTTACATGCTTACTCCTTTGGGGTGTGTATAGAAGCCTACCATTCTTCAGAGTGCTGCATTAGGATTTCATAGATTTATTAGCATTGCTGTCAAGAAGCTGATGTAGCTGGCGCTCAATCTCCACCCTGTACTGATGGACTGATCCATGTGGGTTTGAAGGGCAGGGGTGGTGGAGGTGAAAAACAGCCTACATTCTCTCCGTATCGTATATTTGGCTTTGACACAGCAATACTCTTTTTAAAAAACGAGTGCTATACAAATACAAAGTATTAATATATAAACAATAATAAACCCGGATGTCTGAGCCACTTGATTGTTTGAACATCATCATCATTTGCTGAGCCACTTGATCCTATTAGGGTCGCGGAGAGACTGGTGCCTACCTCAGCCGACTCTGGGCGAAGGTAGGGTACACCCTGAACAGTTCACCAGTCCATTGCAGGGCAATCACACTCAAAAAACACTCACATCCCCACCTAGGTGCAGTTTGGAACAGCCAGTTAGCCTAATGTGCATGTTTTTGGACTGTGGGAGGAAATCGGAGTACCCAGAGGAAACCCCAGCATGCACAGGGAGAACATGCAAACTCCACACAGGAAAACCCAAGCTTGGAACTCAAACCCAGGGCCTTCTTGCTGTGACGCAGACCTGTCGCCCTTGATGAAACATCTAGCTAATTATTGTTTCCATAGTAACAACTTACGCAAGGACTTATAAAAGTGAGATTCTTCTCATAAAGAGATTTCCAAACCTGTGTATTTGTGGTGATATGGTGAAGTGTTCTCTGAGCATTTATTTGGTGTTTGTGAAAGGAGTCTGGAGTGTCAGAGGTTTTTCCACCACTGTTAAGTCTTCAAGGCAGAGTTTCGGTCTCTTGGTAACAAGAAAACATTGTCTATTTTTTTGTATTAACTTAAAGAAATAAAATAAAAGAGAGACTGGTAAGGGAACAACCATCAATACCACCATGAACCACCATGGACGAAGCGTTTTTGTTAATGAGACAGCTTCACACGCTCTGTGTTTCTTTAAACAGCCAGCATGCTAGTAAAATGTACCATTTATGAATTAAAAACCTTCACTTGCTTAATGAATATGGCATTCTGGAAAACGAGGGCTTTGCGTTGATACTAGAAATGCTTAATGGATGTATTCACTCACTCCCTCTATCTCTCTGCTTCTCTACCACATCCCCTTCTAATGTCTTATATCTGTGTGTTTATCACTCCTCCTCTATTCTCAAGCCCTCATTTGCCTTAGGCTGCCCAGACAGCAGATCATTGGCCAAATTGATTTGCTGCATTGAGGGTAATGGGATTCCTCCTGGGCATGCTAGCTTCTTCCCACGCCTCTCTTCAATCTACCTATCAAAACTCGTTTTGGCTGCACACACACACACACACACACACACACACACACACACACAGTGCCTGTTCAGAGCTACTTCTCACAGGTTCCCCCTGTGAACTTTTCCAGTGCTATATCCTGGAACTGAAATTGACTTTACTGCAATTATATGTCATGAATCAACACAAAATAGCTCATTAATAGTTTAAAATCAATATAGTTTACAAGATTATGCACAATTAAGCATTTAAACTTGACACAAGGTACATAATTAGTTGAATGGGGTCACCCTGATTGTAGTTAGATTGTCACATGATCTGTCTCTTGGCGGTACGGTGGCGTAATGGTTAGCATGTTCGCCCCACAGCAAGAAAGTCTTGGGTTACCGGGCTTGGCGAGGGTGTTTCTATGTAGAGTTTGCATGTTCTCCCTGGGCTCGTGTGGGTTTCCTCCAGGTGAACATTAGGCTAATTGCTTGTTCCAAATGGTCCCTCGGTGCGAGGGTGACTGGTTTTGTGTGTGTTGGCCCTGTGAAGGACTGGCGAGCTGTTCAGGGTGTACCCTGCTTTTCCCCGAGAGTCGGCTGAGATAGGCTCCAGCCTCCCTGTGTTCCTAAGAGAATTAAGTGTTTCCACAAATAAATGAATTATCTGAATATAAAATACATTCCTTTCTAACAGGCTCTTGTTCTTAAAAAAACAACAACACCAAGAAGACCAAGGAGCTTAGAAAAAAACAAGTTCTGGAAAACTACTAGTGCTCCCATCACCATGCTTCACTGTGGGGATAGTGTCACACAGAGAGTACAGAAGATATATTCCCTGCACAGCTGTTAGAGAGGACGGGAAATAAAACACCTGCGTGCCCTTGATTCAGTAAACAGGATGAATTAATTTAGCCACAGATGGCATCATAATAGTCAAGCACTAAAATCCAACATATGAGATACAGTCCAAACAGCTACCACGTAAACATCTGCTACTGATATTCCCCTAGAATCAGACCCAGGATTAACTATCTTCCTTGTAGAACGCACACACAACCCGTTGCTACAATGCTACAAAATGGCTTCCAAAATCCAGAGAAAAAGGCATTACTTAGACATTGTGTGTACGAGAGATGAATTAGCAGACTAGCAACAGGCCCGCTATGCAAACATAATTGCCCGCATTGTCCTTTGCGAGGATTGAAATGCGGGACTGAACATTCAGAGCATATGTAAGTAAAAGGAACACAGGGGAAAGTGCTGCTTTAGGAGAAACATAAACTTTCCCAAAATGACCACCAATAAGTTGATTTTCCTGTAGCAGAATATACTGTGTAGACTCAGCATATGATATTTTTGCAGTGTGTATGTCCTTTGCAGTGTGTATGTCCTTTCCTGTCTCAGATAAAGTGAAAGATTGCCAGTTCATCTAAGAAAAACTTCAAAACTCTCAGGTTTCATTGAACGTGTTCTTGCATTTTCAGTAGTGGAGATGAGATCACTTAGGCAAGTGCTTGCCGGGCACCAAATTCCTGGCTGTGGATGAACTACCTCAACCCTTACCTGATATATTTGGCCACTTATTCAAATGAGACGAATGTGAGGGTCTCTTAACACAAGCTAAAATGTCTGATGGCCAGCCAGCTTCAGATAATTTATGTGGGGCTGTGCGTTGTACCAACGACTTTCCCCATATTGGTTTTCCAGTAAGCAGATCCTGACCGAGTAGGTGTGGCTCTTTCTACATCTTCCACACAAACTGCAAGACATGCCTCAGGCACGATCGAGATTTTAAGTATAGCCGATGCATCGACTGACATTTTATGGGATGTTGAGAAGATCCCATGAGGACAGGACCAAACTCTGCTCTGATCGGCCACTGGCTCAAGCTCAAACTGGGCACTGTGTTCCAAAAGACCCCAAGGTAGTCTTGCTATTACCAATGGTATGAGCCTTGGAAATGTACTAATGCACAGAAGTGCCAGCGCCAGAATGAGTGTGGCAGCATGGACGCCACGTCTGCGCTGGAGTAAATGGAACTGCCAGATCATTGTTGCAAAAGAAAAGACCAAGATGCCCAAGTAGGGCAAGAGTAGATTTGACTCATCTTGTGAGCCTTTTTGGTGCTACAGACCAACAGGACCAACTGGCCCCATATTCACAGCACTTTCCCCAACACTGGGATTCCATGGCAATGGAGATACAACATGGGGTTGTTCAAAACTGGAGATGGTACCGGTTACTTCAGGCTACTTTAGGCTACCCACAAAGCATCTCAGATACTTCTTGTTTAAACATCTGAAATATGTTTTATAAAAACAGCTATTGTTATGATTATTATTATTATTATTGATAGTTATATACATGACCATACACTTACATTTCAGTGTGTTGAAGGCCAGCTCGTAAGCCCAGCGCTGCCAATCCTCATCCTTGACCTTCAGCACTGTAACCTTTGATCTCGTCCCGTAGCTAATGTGCCGCTGAGAGACGGGCTTGTCCTGGTGTGCGTTCTGGAAAATGGCAGCAGCGTCGAGGTACACGTGATCAGGAACACTGCTTGGATTCCACGCCAGAACGGTGTAGGGGTCGGGACCCACAGTCGGTGATGATGGAGAGGTCCATGGGGTTAAAGGTGATGAGAGTTCTGCTCGAGAGGAATTTTTGAAGGAGCGAGACAAAGCTCGACGGGGAGCTGCCTGCTTCACCATTCTGGCTGGTGTCGTTGTCTTTTTCAAATCAGAATACACCATAAAAACACACACAGGAAAAATACAACAGGATTAACTACTTGCACATAGATGAGGGTCAAAATGGTAACGCCGGACCTGTTAATAAAGTATCACAAAGTTTCAGAGATTTTTACAGTACAATGATGATAAATAGTCCATTCTACCTTCTCATCCTCAAACCATTATATA
>JAQMYF010000005.1:4079304-4090856 GCA_030014195.1 Neosilurus mollespiculum | reverse complement strand
TGTGTGTGTGTGTGTGTGTGTGTGTCTCTCTCTCTCTCTCTCTCTCTCTCTCTCTGTGTGTGTGTGTGTGTGTGTGTCCCTCCTCTCCGTTTCGGGGTTAACAGATAGTGAAAAACGGCTTTACAATAAAATATGAACAAACCAGAAAAACGTTGAGGGGTTAAACTGGGATTTTAGGACGTATGCTAAGCTGAGATCCCCATGGAATGTTGTTTTCTCCTGTTTAGAATCAATAACGTTTGTAAAGCTAAGTGGTCACAGGTCACGTGACGCAGTGACGGGGCGTCATAATAGACGGTCTGGAGTAATTCACACTGTGTAAGTGCTTATGGTTATTTCATAGTCATCACCTCTAGTGCTCCTTAATGTCATAAAAACCTACAGCAGTGGCTTGCAAAAGTATTCACCCCCACTTATTTTCATATTTTTTGCCTCTATTAAATTATTTACATTGATGTTTCAAAGTGGTTGCTTTTTAATCACTTATTTAGTCATGTCATGTCATTTTCTGAACCGCTTATTCCTAATTAGGGTCGCGGGGAGGCTGGCGCCCATCTCAGCCGACTCCGGCGAGGGCAGCACTTATTTAGTTATTTATTTATTCATTTATTTGCCAGGCTGCTTGATCCTACTCGGGTTGAGGGGAGGATGAAGCCTATCTCCGCTGACTCTGGGCGAAGGCGGGGTACATCCACCCTGAGCTGCTTGCCGGTCCATGACAGGGCAACAGACCCACAACCGTTCACACTCAGACTCACCCCTAATGGCAACCTGCATGTTTTATGGACTGTGGGAGGAAACCGGTGTTCCCAGAGGAGACCTACACAAGCACTGGGAAGACATGCAAGCTCCATACAAAAACACCCTCGCTGAGCCCCGGATTCAACCCGAGGATGTTCTTGCTGTGAGGCGGACATGCTAACCACTACGCCACCATGCTGCCGCCTGCAACCTTGAAGATGCAAAATATTTGTTATTGTGAAGCAAATAAGAAATAGTACAAAAAACAAACCAAAAAAATACACCCAGAAAATGTGTGGGCGTATAACTATGTGTCTCATTAGGATGGCAGGGAGACCGGAGCCTATCTCAGCCAACACTGAGAGAAGGCAGGGTACACCCTGAACAGCTTGAGTCCTGAGCACCTTGGAGTTAAACTGGAATAATGTGCCAGGTGTTCTTGCCAACTTCACAGCCTGACACTGATCTCACTATTAACATCCACAGCAATGCTCTGAATTGGCAAATCCCGACAGTTTTCTTTTAGAAAGTCCTCTCGGAAAAAAAGGGGGGGGTTAAATTTGGAAAGGGATGCTCAAAAAGCACATGGGGTATGATTTAAAGATGTCCACAAAGATTTGGTCAGATAGTAGACACTCTTCTTAAAATTCCCCAGATGAGAAACTTATTTTAAGATCACGTTCTGGACACACATGGAAACATACAATATTGTTTTTTAAACGGCTCTTTTATCACAATATAATCACAACATATATATTTATACAGTATATACATTTAGTTCTACACCTCACCTATTAACAAATCAAATGGACTGTGGAAATCTTTACATACATCTTAAAATCTTTTGAGCTTTTGCTAGCCGTCACTTAAACAGGCAAATAATAAAATATAATTAAATGCAAATGGTGAAAAACAATATGATTGTGAAAATGTTGATCAAAGAGACCCAACAGAACATTGTGCATCTACAATACAAGTCATTAGGATACAACCTCTGAGATCCACGTCTTATTTATCCACTGAAATATTTTTTCCAATAATTTCTATCCATTTAGCTATCCATCCATCAAGCAATCCATCCATCCCTCCAACCACCCACCCATCCATCCATCAATCAGTCCATCGATAGATTCATCCATCCATCCATTCATTGACCCATCCATCAAGCAATCCATCCATCCATCCACCCACCCATCCATCAATCAGTCCATCGATAGATTAATCTATCCATCCATCCATCCACCCACCCATCCATCCATCAATCAGTCCATTGATAGATTAATCCATCCATTCATTCATTGACCCATCCATCAAGCTATCCACCCATCCATCAATCCACCCACCTATCCATCTATCTATCCATTAATGAATCCATTGATAGATTAATCCATCCATCCATCCACCCACCTATTCATCCATCAATCCATTGATCGATCCATCCATTCATAAATCATTCACTGATTCCATTGATGAATGTATCTATCAATCCATCCATCAGTCCGTCCATCCATCCATCCATCAGTGTCCTGGAGGAATCCAGTGGTGATTCAATCCCATCTTACTTCGGACAAGAATTGAAGTACAGCAGGAAATTTCAAACACCAAACTTGTTTTAGATGATCAAGAACATTTAGGCTAAATGTATTAGAAAAAGGTACAGACTTCCTGTTGCTAAATCGCGACCAGTCCAGAAAGGTCTTCAGATTCGATACACCACCCTTCTCATGGCTTGGCTCATCTTCCTCTTCCTTGTCTTCATCCTCCTCCTTGTCCTGCTCCTGCTTATTATGGCAGTAACCATGGCGCCAGCCAACACACACATGCTGATTGTGACACACAGGCCAAAGAAGAGCAGCGGTTTGTTCTCACAGGTCCAACACTCCACTTGGCTCACACTTGGCTCACAAGACGAGGTCACCGGGTCAGAGATGGACGGAAAGCCCCCCTGAGAAATGAGCTGGCGGTAAATGGAGACCGAGGCTTTGGGTTGGGAATGATGGTGGGAGGAGAGGAAGAATCCGAAGTCCGGAGCGTGATGGTCTTGTAGCTTCCAGACATAAAATCCACGAACGTCAACTCCGTCAAGCTCACGAGCTGCCGAAACAGAGAGAGAGAGAAAGAAAGATAGAGAATTAAACGATTAGTTGTTTGCTAATTAGTTCGAGTCTCTCTATATAGCTTTGGAGGGGCTTTAGATTAACCTGAAAAGATGCTTTCAAATTTTGCTAGCTTTCCAGATTAGCAACCGCAGCTTTAAATCGAACTGACAAATTGTGAAATAATGCAATTGAAGCCACTAAGGAGTAGGTTATGTAATCGAATGCAGGTAACATTCCGTCCAGGCACTCAGTGCTCCAGAGACTTTGGCTCTATATCAACCCTGACTGGGATACCAAAAATGAATGAATAATTTGTTGGATGGAACCACTTTGTTTTGAGGTTTTTGTTTTATGACCATATAAGGAGAAGTGAGTTGTGCAATTCTGCTCCACTATATGCTCAAAAGCAAGTTGCAAGAGAAGATATTTAGCACCGATGTTCTGGGAAACACAAAGACATTGGATTTAAAGCACAATACATATCATGATATTGTAACACACACACACACATATACTGGTCCTATCGGCTTTGTGAGCACCTCTATTTTACTTCAGTATTATGTAATTGTATTAAGTAATACCTCTGATATTTTTTTTTCCTTTTTAGAAAACCTGCCCTCTCTCAAACCTGCATTCTCACACACAAACACACTCATAACTGCATGACATGGTAATGATCTCAAAGGTCCTCTATAAACACTGGCTAGAGGAGCGGGGACCGCTGATAAGAATCATTAGTGTGAACAAATGCTTCAGTAAATCTGTGTTCCGCAACCTTTGACCTTTGATGATATGAAGGAGAGGTAGTAAAGTTTGCCAACTCTTTTACATTTGTGTTTACGCATTTATGCATTTCAGATAAATATCATTAAAGGAGTTGTGTCATGATTTTTGCACAAATTTAGTTACCAGGAAGTCGTGTGAATATGCAATGTACCAGTCTATATTTGTTTATAAATATGTATACTTTTCAAATCAAAAGGAAAATAAATTTTTTGAGCCATATCTATCGGGAGGGAGTCAATAAACACCATTGTTGTTATTTTCTTCAATCAACCATGACACAGCCCCTTTAATCCCAGTTCTACAAGTACTGATGTTGTAACCAATGTCATTTCAAATCTTTTTTTTTAATTTTTTATTTTTTTTTACATTAGCTAAGCTTAATTAGTCATGCTTTCATAGTGGGGCAAATAGGCTTCCCATGTTTCCATTCTGATTGTATGTTTAGGTCACTCATCAAGAAACTGGCGGTTCGTGTGAACGTGGTTGGTGTGGGAGAATGGTCATCCCAGGGGTTTAGCTATAAAAAAAGAATGCATGATATAACTGTGAAACATAAACACCTGTCTTACCCTTCAGTGCTTCCTTCATGTAGCTCTTAATGTACCTCTGCCTGAGGTGGTCATTATAGGATGCCTGGTCATCAACCCCTGTGGCTGTGATAATGACCGGACGACTGTTACCATAGCGATTTTTTACCCACTTCAGCATTCTGCGGAGCCCCCAGGGCACAAGGGCTTGGCCCTTATTCGAGGATACCCATGTTGGATCTGTCATGAACGAGCAGCCACAATCATGGACGGTTGAAGCAGGTTTGAGGTCTTGTTTCAGTTTTGGATAAACCAGACGAGTTGTGAAGTGATTGATTGCAATAAAATCTATGGCCCCTTTAAGTTCAGCCCTTTCGTCCTCAGAGAAGTGTGGCATATGCAGGCAATCGTGGCAGCTATTTGCATCAGTGTCACCCATGTCCTGTAGGATAGGATCAAGGAAACGTCCAAGTTCAAACAACAGGAAGCGTTGGACAGCACTGGCGTGAGAGTCTACAAAGGGATTAGCTGGTTCGACCCAGTCAGCATGAAGTGCAAAACTTATCGTTGCCTCATGGTCTTGACGGAAACGTGTGTGGTAAATATTCCATGCACGGGCATGTGCCATCAACACGTTACGCACGACTATATCTCTCTCTTCTGCACTCACATTATATGCTTCGGTCAGACGATTTGGCTCATTAACAGTGATCCAGACATCCACAAGTGATCCAAATGTTTGAAAGCAATATTTGGCATAGTCAACAAAGGCATCAGTTGTACTTGTATTCATCCATCCACCCTGGGCATGCAGCAGCCTTGGTAATCCCAGGGTGTGTGACCTGATGCTGGGGTGGTAGAGCGTAACAGCTACACTGATGCCCCTCTTCTGGAGTTCAGTTAGCATGCAGCGGTAATATCGCACTGTTACTGCGTCTGCAGACAGGATGTCACCGGTGGGGAAAAGCTGAGGCCAATCCAGGGCAAATCTGTAATGTGATGACCCTGTGACTTCAAGGAGACGGACGTGACGTTGAATAGCCAGGAAATCGGTGCACTGGGAGCCACGGGTGCGAAGAGTTACTCCTGAGACAGGATGGAGGGAGCCATCACCACTGACGTTCCATCGGTACACGACAGGATCAGTAAACTGAGGTGAAAATGGTTGTACATGGACCTGCAAAATAGTAAAATATCACTGACGGTAGGAAAGGTGCTGACACAGGCTGCTAACAAGATCTGCTATCACATGTAGACATCACAGCCCATATGGAGCTTGCTGTGTCCATTTGAAACTGTACTGCCCATTAGGAGTGGTACCTCCAGTTTTGTATATGGTCCACCCAGTTTAAAGTTAGTTAGTTCCAGCAATTAGAAGACCAACTACCCACTGAAAGCTGTACCGCCTATTTGAAACTCTATCACCCATTAAAAGATCTGCTACCTGTTTGAAGATTGACCACATATTTGGAGCTGTGCCATCCATTAGGAGATGGACTACCCATTTGGAATTGTTCCACCCATTAGAAGTTCTCTCACCCAATGGAAGCTGTACCATCAGTTTAGAGCTCTGCAACCCATTAGGAGAACCACTGCCACGTGGAGCTGGTCCACCCATTAGGAGATCTAATACATACTGTATTTGCAACTGGACCACCTGTTTGGAGAAGTCCAATCCATTAGGAGATGAAGTACACATTTGGAGCTGTACCTCCAATTAGGAGAGCTATTACCCACTGAAAGCTATATCACCTGTCTGGACCTCTACAACTATTTTTTGTGGCTGGTCCAACTGTTTGGAGCTCCACCACCTAATAGATCTTCTATCCATTTGGAGCTATACCAGTTATTCTGGAGCTATACCACCTGGACCACTCATCCTGAGCTGTGCTTACCATTTTACACTTTTTATGTAAAATGTGTGGCAGCCCCTGTTGAAGGGCATCAGATTTCCAGATGCTGGAGAATACTGTCCTCTTTTTTTCTTTACCTGCAGGATAAAATCTGCGATTCCAAACTGGAAATTGCAAGGAAAATGACCATCGACGTCTCGCTCGGTCTCATCACGAAGAAAGCCGTTGTCCTTGATGATCTGACTGTAGTAGTGAGCTGATGATTTCGGGATTCTGGTGCGTTCAGGCTGGTTGAAGTCGATGTAGAATAGCCCTCTTCTAATGCTGTAGCCACTATTCCACTCAAACCCGTCCACCAGAGACCAGGCTGTGTAGCCAAATACATTCACATGGTCGATGACCACCGCTAAAGGGCAAAGATATACAATACTTGAAATGGATAAGACTTGTCAAATGTCATAATATACAATGCATCTGTAAGTAGCTCAGCATAATTATAATGCAGAGATAAACTTGATAGTTGTTGGATGACCATGTCTACTATTAGAATTCTTGCAAATAAAAATGAGGCTAATCCAAACTTAAAGGCTAATCCAAACTTGTGCCTGAGTAATTTCCATTGATACAAATATTTACTTCATGAATACCCACCATTATTATTTGTACTGTGACACAAAATATATTCACCCATTATTCTAACCTTGAAGCACCTGGTTAACAAATCTCTTCATGAGGTAAATAGCCACCGTGTCCTCCACTCCTACAGAGGCATCAGAGAACCAACTGCTCTCTGCCACCAGCACTGGAGGGTCCTCATACTCCTTTTGGATCCAGCCTAGAATCTTTCTCAGATTCAGTGCACCGGTCTGGCCAAACTGGGCCAAAACTCTTCCTGCGCGTACTGAATCAGGCCCAAATGCCAGCGAGAAGAAATCAGCGGTGCCACGCACCAAGCGTTTTTCCTCAGGTGTGAAATTTGGGACCAGGGTTGGGTGAGACGAGCGTAGGGACACAGGATAGTCCCCATCTCCATGAATAGGTTGTGCAAACCAGCCGATCACAGCCTCTACAGATTTCTGGCACAGTTCTACGTTCGCTGGTGTAGCTTGAGCTTTGAAAGGCTCTACCCAATAGGAGCCGAGTGTGATGGAGATCTGGCCATGTTGATAGGGGCGGAAGTGCTTGTTGTAAATGTGCCAGGTTGTAGCGTGAGCCTGTGAAATAAAAATGTATAGACTTTTGTCATCTAGGTCAAAGTACTTATCTAATCTAAAAAAATTATTTTTTTAAATTAAATTCATAATATTATTGCTTGAATCACTAGATAAAATAAAATTCTATTCAGCCCCTTCCAAAGGAGCATGTTCAACAGTGCTTTAGTATAAAAAGTGGTATAACAATGTGACATCATTAATTATTAATCTTTCTTCAGTCTGCAGTGGATTTCTCGCTAGTGCTCAGTAACAGAGCGCCTGGTAAAGACATTTAGCCTTTTTGTTACTAAAGCAGATTTCTTGCTCCAAAAATGGATTTATAACAGCACAATTTGCAGCTACGACCACAACCTTTGACCTTCCAGATAAACACTCAGCGACTTGCACAATACCGAAGCTCTATTCACATTGTTCACTTCTATCCTCGAACCTATGGCGTAAACTTCCATTATTCTCTCCAAAACTTCTGAGAAAAAAAATGAACACCCCCCTCCCCATCGATTCCCCTTTGACCTCTCGACCTTGTGCTCACCCTGATGAGGTTATGTGCGACGATGAAAGGGTCAGCAGGATCACCGGACACCCCTGGTGCATGGGTCCCCGTCCCGTAGCCCAGAAACGCAATCAGGAGCGGGTTGTGTATCGTGATCCAGTATTGCACATCTTGACCAAATGTTTTAAAACAAAATGTGGCATAGTTGGCAAATATCTGCACCAATTTTGCATTCTTCCAGCCTCCCAAGTCTTCTTGCAGCATTTGGGGCAAATCCCAGTGAAACAGGGTCACCACGGGCTCCAAACTGAGTGCTTTTAACCGGCTGATCAGGCGCTGGTAATGATCCACCGCAGCGAGATTCGGATGTCCGGTAGCATCGCCGTCTGGGAAGATTCGTGGCCATGATATTGAGAAGGAGTAAAAGTTGACTCCAAGGTACTGAAGTGACTCAACGTCCTTTTCCCAGAGCATGTAACTGCCGCTGGCGGTGTCTGCTGTCAAGGTGCTCAGGTTCCCTGGTCCAACACTGCGGTGAGTAAAGTGGTCCCAGATAGATAGTTCTTTCCCATCCTGATTCCATGATCCCTCAGTTGGGAATGCAGCAGTTCCGACTCCCCAAAGGAAACCCTTAGGGAACATTCCAGACAAGAACTCACTTTGGTTTAGTGACCCGAACCATAAGCTCTTTCCATCACCTGATAAACACTCTGCTGTGTCCCAGGCTCCTGGTGTCATGAGGAGGAAGGACAGAAAGAGGACACGACTCATCTTTAAAAGAACGCAGGAGTGAAGGATGTCGGGTTAGAACCAGGACCAGGACTCATCATGGAGCAGAAGAAAAAGAGCTGTATCGTAGACGAGGACATCTGATTCTTTACCTGCCTCAACTGCATTGAAAGACTCTCTCTCTCTCTCTCTGTCTCTCTCACACACACTCACACACAGATACTCAAAAGCTCAGTGATGGCAAAAAGAAGGACGGACCTTTGATCAATGATTAACATGAACTCTAATCCTTACGCACAACTAGCAACTCTTCCCTGTCTTCCTGCCTCTCCTCCCCCCTCCCATCACACCGAAGACAGAGGGAGATGTTTTTATTCCAAGAACCTTACCCTTTAACCACTTCACTGGAAATCAATAGCACTTCTTGCAAGAACTGCTGGAGAAGTGTGTTTTCCGTTTACAGCAGTGCACAAGGCTCAGTGGGTGATTTCAGCTGGAGGCTGGAGATCTGTACCTAAGAACTGCTGCCTTGTCTGTGGGCGGAGGCGGGGTACACCCTGAACAGCTCGCCAATCCATCACAAACAGACAACCATCCACACTTACACCTAGAAGCAGCCGATTCACCTGAAGTGTATGCTTTTGGACTGTAGGAGGAAACCGGAATCTGCAGAGAAAACCCATGCACACATGGGGAGAACATGTAAACTTCACACAGAAACACCCTCACCGAGCCTGGGACTTGAACCCAGGACCTTCTTGCTGTGAAGCGGACATTCTAACCACTACGCCGCAGTGCTGAATTCATGAATGGTAACTCAGATACTACTCCTATGAATACGAATAGAGGATTATATGGTTCGGATGCCCAAAAAAAAAAGATAAATAAATAAAAACAACACACCCTCGAGGAAGACATGCCACAGGGTCAGATGTCTGAATCAAATCAGACATGAGCTTATCAAATTTTCCCAGCCAGAGGTGATGACAGATTTCATAACGGACATCCGTTTAGGACTCTGAAACAGGATGTGATGGTGATCTGAGACACAGCCAGGACAGAGTAAATTGAATCAAATCGAGAGGACACTGCGACATAGAAAAAAACACTACAACAACAACAACAACAACAACACTCGGCCTTTGCTTACCTCTTATTATATCCCACTTATGAATTATTGTTCAGGAAAATAAAGTGAAATTTGTGGATAAAGTGTCTCTGTATGTGAAAAGCAAAGTGATAGAAAAGAATAAAATTAGGAGAAAATAATAAATGAGTCCTACAGCATGTAAATTAGGATAAGACTTCATGCAATTCTGTGGCCCCATGCATGAACCTGATAACCCACATATTCATAAAGATGGGGAATTTGAATACAATCATTTGTTAATTTCTTATCAGTCATCCAGACATGGATTTTACGATAATGATGGCTTTATATACGTGTCCTAATAATCAGAATTATTTTTTTTCATCAGCTATTAAAAAATACAGATATATGTAAATATGTCGGATATGTGGGTTATCAGGTTCATGCGGGGGGGCCACAGAAATCTAATATAAAAACAAGCAAAGAATGTAACGAGTAACAAATAAATGTTGATTTATGCTGCTACAAATGATCATAAAATAAAACTATGAAAAAATCCCTGGTCTTTGCTTTCCTGAAGGATGGAACCATAATCCTTATTTATGGTCAACATTTCCTCGTGGTTTTGGATTAGTAATGAAGACAGGAACAGATTGGGTTTATTTCTTTTCCATGATTTTCTGTGATGTTTGTGATTCTGTTAATCCAACTGGAGCCCTTTGTACAAGGTTTGATGGGCTCACAATCCAATATAACAAAAGAACATGTCCAGAATTAGATTTTTTTTCCTGCCTACCCCCTTTTTCAAACACCCGAAATATCATGAACAAGCTTCGAGTGGCTTCTCTCGGTCTGTGAAGGAAGAAAGATGTAAAGAAAGAAAGAAAGAAAGGACAGACAGTGGTTCAAAGAAAATTAGAAATTGAAGAAGAGATAAAAGAAAAGGGTTAGATAAGAGGAAGAGAAAGGGAGTCAGATACTGACACATAAAGAGAGGAAAGAAAGCATGAAACCTCACTGCTTTGTACACTGTGACATTTATCCACAATATTCGTAAAAAAAAAAAAGAAAAGAAAAAGAAAAACTAATTTTATTTCAAAAAATGAGAGAAAATAAAAGGAAATAAAGAAAGAAAAATTAAGAAATCGTGGAAATGTAAAAATACAAAGAAATGAAAAAGAAAGAAAGACAGAAGGAAAGAAAAAAAATAAATTAGGATGGTGGGAAAAACAAAAAGACAAACAGTAAAATAAAACGGAGAAAGAAAAAGGGAAGAGAGAAAGCAGAACAGAAACATCGCAAAAAAAAAGAAGAGATAGAAATAGAGACAATTTTGTTAAACCTCATTTTTACTGTATTAATAAACCTCTCTTTCTCCCCGTGTGTGTGTGTGTGTGTGTGTGTGTGTGCGCGCGCTGCTGGAGTTTGATTTGATCAAATGCATTAAATTAAAATGAACTTTGTAAGAACTTATGCTCATCCCACACACACACACACACACACACACACACACACACACACACACAGTCATGTTCACGGTGTAATATACACCATATTTTGTCATCTATAAAATGACCTGTAGAATTAAACTCGGGTTATATACAGCACAGTAGGTCCCATCTGGATGTACATGTTAGGGGGGTGGTATTTATTATAAAGAAGGGTTGTGAAACTTTCCTTGTTTCTTTCTCAATACTTATAAGAACCAAGTCAAAAGGCACTATGTGTTTAAGTTCAAAGTGGATCTTTGCCCTGAGGTCAAATTTCACAAATTTACCATTTTTTTGTAATCAATTTCACATTTTTAAAAAGATGAAATATATATCATCATCCTCATCCTCATCATCTTCTTCTTCTTCTTCCGCTTGATCTGGGGTTGGATAGCGGGGGCAGCAGCCTAAGCAGTGAGGTCCAGACGTCCCTCTCCCTTAATAAATAAATAAAAATATATATATATACACACACACACACACACACACACACACACACACACACACACACACACACACACACACACACA
>JAQMYF010000005.1:4063282-4073416 GCA_030014195.1 Neosilurus mollespiculum | reverse complement strand
AAAAAAAAAAAAAAAAAAAAAAAAAAAGCAGAACTCAGACTTATTTGTTTAGGAGACTGAGATGTGCTACGGTTCATCACATCACCAATTCAGCAAGCCTTCAACAAAATGAATAATGCAGAATTCTTTCTGGTAAGTGACCCATTTCATATCATTAAAACTTTAATGATAATACTTTCATTAACTGAGCGAACAAATTTAACAACTGAGATAAATTTACTGCATGACCAAGGTGCTGTATACTCAACCTTTAATGAAAAGACAAACATGAGAAGTAGGGTGTGTCTAAATTTCAAAGTTTTGACATTAATGCTGGCCAGGTTTTCACTGTGTGCCCTATGGGACAAACAGGCTACATAGTAAATCGGACAAAAATTCACAGTGGATTTAGAACTTGCTCAAAAGCACAAATAGTTGCACCATATGCAACATACTGACGAAATTTAAGCTTTTATTTGTAAAAATTACATGATAGCGCAAACAGAGTTTATTGGTCGTAAATCAGCAATTTACAATTAAAATGAAATCATGGATATTATTTCCATCATTATGATGCAGCAGTAGTAAAATACTTACTTTAAGCTTAAATATAGACCACATAGCATACGTATACTTACGCATTCTGTGCATATAGGGCCTATATAACGAGTGATATAAATATAAGTGATTAAATAACAAATTTACCATTTATCTCACTGTGGTGCAGTTCTACCAAATAGATGTAATCACGAACCAGACTTATATAGTCTCACGTGCTAGACTTGGCACCTAGATCATGACCTTTGTTCGTGCTGAGCAAGTCAACATTTATATCTGGAGTTTTTGTAGGATATGAAGTGTCACAATAATTTAACGTGGCCAGTATAAAATACTAAAGTTTAAATTTTCCCCATGTTGTTAAGACACACCCTAATGAGAAGTCAAAACGTTAATATTATGGTTCTATCTGTGTTAAGACTGAATGACAGATAGAACCTTATAATCCTAAAGCCACAAAGTGTTCAACTCTTGCTTTTAGTGCATTAAGGAAGCTCTTCACCCAAAGGAACAGAAACCCAATACTGAAACCAGATGGGTTAAGTACTCATTTATAAGAACGGTACTCTGACTAACACATGAAATAATGTCATGAAATAAATATGATGGCAAAAAAAGAAAATAAAAATACAAAAACTTTTTTACTTTGTTTAGATCTTGAGACTATTATAATATTATTAATTGTGTAAATATGATGGACTACTTAAATATTCAAAAAAAAAATATATATATATATATATTTTTTTTTTTTTGAAATTTTTTTTTTGCAATTATGTACAGTATATCTAGAAATAGAAATAGACCCAAGCATGTCAGAAGGGCAATATTAGATTATTTTAAATATACTACCTGGGATTGAACTCTATTGCATCCCAAGTGCTAAAACCCACCACACAACATTAAAGGGGAGATATTATGCTTTTTCAACTTTTTTTAACCCATAAAATTTGCAAGTGCTAAACAGCCATATTAGACGATGCTGGAGTGTCAGATAACAAGGTTAGCACAAGTTTTACCTCTGGGCTGGTTGTGCTGGCTGCAAATACAAGGATGTTGCCAAGTGCATCAATGCATGCTTGGCTTTCTGTTTGGATGGGCTTACCCCATCCCACCCCAACCCACAGACGGTGGTATCTCTGCCCATCCCAATCTGCCTACCAGCGGACTGAGCATGGAACTTTCAGGCGACCAATTAGAGCAGAATGGGCACAGACAGTGGAAAGACCATAAATGGGAGGAGGAAGCAAAGAACGTTTTTCGATTAGGAATCATACTTTGGTGCTCCACTGGTTTCTGAAATGAAAAGTAAAGCTATGAAATGACCTTAAAGCAATACAGTGTACTTGACATGAACAAAAAAGGGCAATGTTTTGCAAATGTTACCAAGAAACATCAATAATTCCAATTTTATATCCTTTTAACAGATAATGCCTGCAGTAAAGAAGGCTCCAGGGCACCCCTGGTTGTTACCATTGGTACTTCTGGTGTCTTTACCTCGTTCTTTCCTGCTGGACATGGAGACATATATTCTTGACTACTCTTCCAGAAACCTTTCTGTTGTTCCCCCAAATCTCCCACCATATGTTCAATACCTTGATCTGTCTCAGAATCGAATTTGGACCCTGAAGAAACATGACTTCCTTACAACACCCATGCTCCATTACCTCAATCTCTCTTGGAACTTTCTGGAGGAAATACACCCGGACACGTTTATTTCCACTGCTCTATTAGCATCACTGGATCTGTCCCACAACAACCTGAAAAATCTGCCCAATCAACAATTTCTGAAGCAAGCACAAAACCTCCAGTACCTGGACTTGTCATCCAACTTATTTGCAGACATGGCACTTGGGGGTGAGTTTCTCAAACTCACGAAACTTAAGTGGCTTGGTTTGAGTGCCAGTCTTATTCAGAACAACAACTTTGCAAATATCTCCAAACTTCATCTCAAAACCCTCTTCATTCAGGCTCAGAATTTGAAGGGGTATGAAAATGGAAGTCTCACGAGTGCACGGACAGACAAAATCATTGTCCAAATGTCGAACAATGCATTCGATCTCCCAGTAATCGTAGACACTTTGACAACCTTTAAAGACGTTGAGCTGAGGGGGTTATATAAGCCAGAGGACTTCCTTGGAATACTTGCAAGCTGGAAAGTACATATTCAAACGGTTAAATTACATTTATCATCTGTTTGGAGTACCTGGAGTATAATAAGAGCTCTTACCAACAACACCTTAATATCATCTATCCGCCAATTTAGTGTGTCTAATCTTACCCTATATAGTATTAAGGAAAATTATTCTGCACCCCAAGACTACTCTTTAGATTCCTTTATTATTACACAGGCATCAGTGACCGTGTTCATCTTTGATCAGCGGAGTCTATACAACTACATCATCAGTATACCCACAAAAAATCTAACTTGTTCCCAGCCACCCATAGTGCATATGACTTGCCCACAAACTGTGAGCATGATACAGATGATTGATTTTTCTGACTGCGTCCTAACTGAAACAGTCTTCAAGGGTCCCCTAGGGGAATGTGGGACTCTGACCAATCTGGAGATACTGGTCTTGAAGGGCAATAATCTTAGAAGGTTGATGCAACTGACTTCAAGAGTTCAACTAATGAGTGCTTTAAGACACGTCGACTTTAGCCAAAATTCATTGACCTATGAAGAAACTCAGGGTAGATGTACTTGGCCTTCTAGTATCACCCACTTGAATTTATCTTTTAATAAGTTTGACCAGCCTGTGTTCAAGTGCTTGCCAAAGGCTTTAGTCAATCTTTACCTTCAAAACAACCACATCACTGCAATTCCAGCAAATATTTCTGGTCTGGACGCTCTCAAAGTTCTAGATCTTACAGCAAATCGTCTGCTGGATCTCACAGGCTGTCTGGGGTACCCAAACCTGCAGAAACTTGTGCTATGTGGGAACTTCATCTATGCACCATCAATAGACTTGCTCAAGACCTGTCCACACCTAACTGTCGTGGATATCAGTATGAATCCCTACATCTGTACCTGCCCTTTGAGGCAATTCACCAACCTCATTAATGACCAGGGTACTCTGGGTGACTCAAAATCTTGGAAGGACCAAAGGATCACCATAGCTTACTGGCCAGATGGGTATCAGTGTAGTTATCCAGAGTTCTGGAGAGAAACAATACTTAAAAAATTCAGACTCCCTGAGATCACTTGCAACGCTGGACTACTGGCAGTAACCATTCTGGTCCCAGCCATAAGTTTGGTCATTGCTGTAGGAATTCTATGCAAACAGCTAGATATTCCTTGGTATATAGGCATGATTTGGAAATGGACTCGTGCAAAGCACCGTGCCCGAAGTTCCAAGCAAAGATCAAAGGATCTTCAAGGAGTAGGCTACCATGCTTTCATTTCCTATAGCCAAAGAAATGCTGAATGGGTAATCAATCATCTCTTGCCCAAACTTGAAGGTAAGGATTCTGCAACTCAGAACAGACTAAGAGTGTGTCACCATGAGCGAGACTTCATCCCAGGAAGGCCAATCTTGGACAACATCCTCCGTTGCATAGAACAAAGCAGATGCTGCGTCTTTGTACTGTCCTCTCATTTTGTGCAGAGTGAATGGTGCCACTACGAGCTGTACTTCGCTAGCCACCAGTGGATAACACGAGGAATGGATAATATCGTCCTCATTCTACTGGAGCCATTGCCTACATATCTTATACCCTCTAAGTATTACCAGCTAAAGGCAATGATGGCCAGACACACTTACTTAGAGTGGCCCCATGACAAAGCCAAGCAAGTAATGTTTTGGGCTAACCTGCGTGCAGTGTTGCAAGCGGATCTACCCGTTTCACTTGAGCAAGAACAGGAATGAGAAGACAAAGCAATACAAAAGAGGTGGAAGGATCAAAACAGTGCACCACACCAACAAATTATTACCCAACACAACTAAAAAACATTTGCTGAAAAAGTAAAGATTTGCACTTTTCATTGTTTCGTTCAAAACATCTTATTTATTTTTTCCCCAAGTCTCAAACTTAGTTCAAAAATTTATCAAGTATACAACAATTTAAAGTATTCAAGAAGAGCAACTGAAATACAAATGTCACAAAATAATTGTAAAAACATGGCTTAGCAGGGGAAATATTACTTGTTTGAAATTAAAGACTTGTATATAATATGTCTGAGTCTGTTATTATTTTATTAGTACATTATATAAAAATTATTTCCTCCTGTGATTTCAAAAGTCTGAGGCTATTAGGCAACTAAACATAGAAATAACCAAGCAATGCAATTCCGGTCAACATAATTTACTCTGGAAACAAACACCTTCAAAACTCTGAGGGGTTCTTTATAGGACAGAATGCAACCAGCCCAACTCATTAGCCTATTGTTTTTGCAATATGGAATTTGATAAGCATTACAAACATAACAGGGGGAAAAATATAATGATAATAATAAATTGTATTACCTGTTTAAAGTATCCTGTTTGGGGTGTCGGGACGTATCTAAAATAGGCAACTTTAAAGCTAGACAATTTACAAAGGCTACACAAGTCGAGAAGAAACAGTATGAAGTTGAAAATAAGATGTATTATTTATTTTTTCATACCAATGACCAATCCAATGTAGACCCAGTGGAGACAGTGAATGCTGAAGTCCAAGTTCCAAGGTTGAGTTACAGGCAAGGCTCTGCTCGGTTATTTTGTAACTGATAATGAGCACAATAGCATTAAATGGGAGCTATTTCGGGTGCATTTTTTTTCAAAGTCAGGGCAAAGACTGGATAAGGATGATTTTCTCGTTAATGCAGAATCGATGTAGCACAGCAAGCAGATTCTCTCCGCAGCGAGATACCTGGCGCTCCATAGCCAACCGGAAATCTTCTTTCACCCCCTTGGTAATGCCACGAGTCACAGTGTGATGCCTGAGAAAGTGGAAATGAGACTATGATTTCAGACTTCATAAACATGCGCACACTGTTGTCAAACCTTGACTGAGACCATGTGATTCATGATCTTGGTCATGACCTGAACCCACCCCAGTTACAATGTGAAACCACACCCAAACTCATATCCACACTCACACCTCTGTGATCATCAGTTATCAAAACACACAAACAGCAGGTATTTTATGACGGACTCAACAACACAATAGTAAAATATGCAGATGCTGGGAATCTTTGCACAGTAAAACACTGATAATGGTACGTAAAGATCACACTGGATACATCCGAATGCACAACAACAGAAAATGAGACAAAACTACAACAGATGCCATGGGTCAAAACCAAAATTCTTTGTGAAATGATCATCCTGTGAAATAAAGAACAAAGAAAAATAAATGGGGGAAATATATAGCGACGTGTTGTGGCGTATGAGCAGGCTGGGGCGTGGAGTTGGTTGGGGATGGGCAAGGTTTTATGACGAGGGTGGGGTACCTGTCAGCCTTCTGAGCCCCAGGAAGCAGCAGAGTATTTAACTCCACCCCCAGGGTGGGGCTGGGGTTCCTATGGACATCAAACACCAATTCATATCAACACCCCAAAAACAGGGTTGCATTCAAGACTGCGAAAACATGCCAAGTTATTACATTATTAAAAATTTTTAAAAAACATGCATCACTTATTATTAGTCAGGATATAACTAACGAGTGTGATTGTGGGCAGTATTAGACAAACCCTGCTTAAATAATTTGCTTTAAAAATGTACCAATTCGCACAGTACCAATGTGGATTGCTAGCTAGCATGCTAACTACCAGACTTATTAGCATGCTTGCCAACGAGCTAGCAAAATGCCTCTTTCACGGCATAGTCGGTAGCTTTCCAATGATCAAGCTATCAAGCTAGCTACTATTTACCTTCTTATCACTCTTGAAATATTCAATATAAATAAATATTTAGCAATATGAGGTATTAAAGGACGAAAATAAGCAGTAAAAATAATATAAAACAAGGTGTGGGTGATTGTATTAATCTGCATTACAGCCAAGTTAGCATACAAAAAAAGGTGGCTTACTAGTGAGCTAGCATATTAATAAGTAAGCAGGCTACAGAGTTAGCAAAATGATCAAGTTAATTAACTGTTGTGTACAGATGGTTAGTGAAGTGTGGTTGCAAAAAATAGACCCTTTTTAAATGCTGCAATCTGAATACAAATAAAAATAAATGCCTAAAAAATTTAACAGAGGTTAACATTAGCATATAAACACAGACCTACCCTGACGGAGTTGGTTTTAGCAAAACATACACAAAACAAGCTAGTTAACAGTACAGCTAGCTAGCTAACAATGTACTGCTAAGCACATATAGTTGTAAATAAATATAAAAAAATATATATCATGACACTTAAAAGAAAAAACCCACAAGATAAATAAGTTCACAAAGTATATGGCTGCAATAACTCTACCGTATATTACCTCGATAACTAACACTGTTACTGGAACCCACTTCTCCAGCAGATTTTTAAAAATTTAATAAACAGCGTTCTTTAAAAAACATCAGTGCCTTCTGGGTAATTAGTGCTTTTGAAGTCACAAAGTAAAGAAATTTCCTGTAAGATATCTATGAGAAACTGCATATTTTTTTATGCAGTTTCTTAAATTTCCTATTTCGACTGAATGGTGGCGTGTCACATTGTTTTGTGTCTTGAATGCATCCCAGGTGAAAGGTCAGAGGTCATTTGAAGCAAAATCAGCCAGACACAGATATGCATATTAGAGAAGCCAGATAGCTAAGGTCGGGTAAGGAAAGAAAGGGCGTGGGTTGGCGGATTGGGGGAATCTTATTATTCCTTCCATTAGAAAAAATATTGGCACCCCATCAGCTATAATTAGATAGAAAGTAGAGATGTGACTTACCTTTCAACTTACCTTTAAAAAATAAAAAAAACTCAAGCAAAATATCTTATAACTATACTATTTTATCATTGAATGTTGGCTCAATCCACAAATATTCTAATTAGTACAATGATTTTTGGTCTGAAGAAGATATTGATGTGTTTACTTTAAAAAATAAAATAAAAAAAGGCAGCATAGAACAAGGGTTGTTGACCTTGCATATATTATTCATTCAAGGGGTGCCAATAATTTAGGATCCAACTTCAGGGAGATTTCACACAAAATAAAATAAAACATCCAAGTTTACAATAAATTTTTTAAATTAAATAATCACTTGTCATTTTTTGGCAACTGTTATTACAATTGAAGATACAGAACGTACTTAATTAGCATCCCTTGATTGGGCAATAACTCCAGTTGGACCCGCCCCCCTTCTGTCGTACGGAGGTATGCGAACTCTTCCAACATGTCAATGTCTGAGGTGGTGGTCAAGGAGATTTAGTGAGTCCAGTTCTAGCAGGTATTAGCGAAGTAGCTTGTTTTCAAGATGAGATTTCTTATGGTCAATCATATAGGATCAACGTGAGCGTTGAGGAAGCTTGAGATGAGAAAATCAACACAATGTAAACTCTGTGTTACTGGACTGCTTGTAGTTACAATCTATGTTACCAACACAATACATGCATATTTTTTTTTGAGGGGAAAAGTACAATAAAGTAATTGTTCATCGATAAAAATAATAATAATTATAAAAGTATTTTAGCCACAATGAAGGATACTGGTGACGTAGTTGAAGAAGTTCTCATATTGAAAACTCCCCTGGTCACAGATTTTGTCCACTGCCTTCAGGAAGAGCGTCTTTCCCTGGGGCCAATCATGCTGCAGAAGGACGATCACATGACCCAAAGACAGGTCGTCTCTGTTGCTCTCCGAGAACGCTCGCAACTAAAACAGACAGTTGAAGCAAAATGATTCGTTGTTTATTTTAATATCACTTCTAATCTAATAATCAAGTGGGATGATGATGATGATGATGATGATGTAGGTGTTAAGTGAATATGACCATGTGGGGGGTGTTTACTTTGAAGCAGGCCAGCATCAGCTGCAGACAGAAGGGCAGAATGTCTTTGCTAGTGCAGGGAATCAGTCTCAGATCATTCCCTACAAACAGAAAACAGAAATTCAAAACCACATCCTATTTATTTAATACCGCCTACTTTGATATTCACACTTTATATCCAATCACACAGTGGAGGATACACTAAATATGATTATAAATCTCAGTCAGGAGGCTCTACCGACATTTGGACATTGATAGAGTCACATTTTAGGTAACTAGTAAAAGTTGAAAACCGGAGAATTGAACACAACACTGAACAGTGGTGAACGATATAAATGAAAAACAAATATTATTAATTCTTTTAAAAATATAAATTGCACCAGGTATATTTATCCATCAGTACAACAGCATTCCTCAAGAATACTATTAGATAATTCTTTCAACGTTCTCAAGCCTCTGGTCACGTTTCCTTCTTTTTTTTAGGATTTAGCGACATCTAGCAGTAAACCTGGAGATTGCAGCCCCCACCCCGCCCTTTCCAAGCATGTGCATATTGGTTAGCACGTCTGCCTAACAGCAGAAGGTCCTAGGTTTGAGTCCCGGGCTTGGCGAGCTTGGCGAGGACGTTGCTGTATTGTGTCTGCATGTTCTCTCCATGCTTGCATGGGTTTCATCTGGGTACCCTCAGTTTCCTCACACAGGCCAAAGACATACACTTTAGGCTAATTGTCAGTTTCAAACAGCCCCTAGGTGTGAGTGTATGGCTGAATGGTTCTTCTTCATTGTTGTCGTCTTGCCGTGCTGGATGTAAGCTGAGCCTTGGAAGAACGCAATCAGACAAGCTATTTAGAGCCAGCGTTCAGTTTGTCGATGGTGGCCCAACATGGCGGGCTCCGTGTTAGAGGACCTTCTCCCTGAAGCGACATCTACACAGGAAGTGATGAGAGACACGCGATTTGAGCGACATGTGAACAAGTAAGCTCTGGTTGCCTAGGTAACCCTTTCACATGTTTTTTGGAACTCAGTGTTTGGCATCTGTCAATCAATGGTATCTTTAAGCTCTGATTGGTTATCGACTGAATCGTGTCGCTTGAAGGTTCAGCTCAGCTGACCTCCATACCTGCCCACTTCACACCAGTTGAAAAATTTCACCTCTCATCGCTCATCTCGCTAGATTCACTGACTTTGCAAGGTCACTTCTTAAGCGTTTATTCTCATTCTAAGCTCAAGAAAACATCACTGCTTGTAATTACAGCTGATTATAGACTAAAGAAAATAAGTATAAGTATGATTTATATTTGTTTCTGCTAATAGAGCACCCTGAAATTTACATAGCGTACCTTTAATCCATTTTTTTTACCGAGTGCACCTTTAGTGATTTTTTTTACATAGTGCCGCACCTTTCTTCACTTTGTTCCTTCCTCGGTTCTGCTCCTCGATGGGCTTTGGAGCCTCTTGGTTTTGAGGTACCAGACCACTTACAACCTCTAACAGCTTCTCACAGGCAAGCTGGGGATATAACACACACACACACACACACACACACACACACACCCCACAAAGACATATCAATCAAAGCAGGAAAGTCTTCATCTCACATACTAATACGTTGTGTCAGTCATTCATAAGATGTTTGCTGCATGTGTGTATGTATGTGTGTGTGTGTGTGTGTGTTAACCGGTGCTCCCCGAGTGAGTAGTGACATGAT
>JAQMYF010000005.1:4014593-4033567 GCA_030014195.1 Neosilurus mollespiculum | reverse complement strand
ATATAAGATCTTGAGTCGATTTTCCGTAGAACAGTGTATATATATATATATATATAAAATCATGAATTTATCTCATAATGATTTCTGGGTTCTAATTAATAGCAAGGAAGCTTTGACAAGCTGGAAATTCAACGGTGTCTCAATATATTGAGATTCCCCCCCAATCACATGATAAGAAGCTCTGAATAATCACTGATGCATACACAAAATATTCCTTATTGTCTTCATCTTTTTTCCCTTTCTCAGTCCATCCTTCAGCTTCATGAGGAACCACCATTAAAAAAACATCTCACTCCCTCCTGGTAGATGACACGCCCCCTCTGTTTCTCCTTAAATTCCTCCACTTGGCCTCCTGAGCTCATTAGTAACTTAACCTCAACTGGAATAAGTGTGTACATGTCAAGTTAAGCTGTGTGTGTCTGAGTTTATGTTGAAATGAAGGTTCTACTGTTCCTCCTGTTGCTCGTCAACTGTTTTCCAGATTCGCATGCTGTGGGAAAGACACAAGAGTTCTTCATCGCTGCAGTGGAGACGAGCTGGGACTATCTGAATACCGGTGGTCAGGGGCCAGCTGTGGATCAAAGGTACACACACACACACACACACACACACACACACACACCCCTAATACAGCATTTTATCCCTGTTGAAATCTTGATTCTGATTGGTCAGTAGTGTTAATCAATTTTCAGGGTATTCCAGACATTCCGCATTAACAGACTGAAGCCTCTACATCATGGCTCATGTGGAAAAAAACAACTTTAGGTGGACAATAATTCTGTTTTGTGTAGAATCGCATCACTGCACTGTGTCACTGATTTTATTTTCCTGAAACAGCAGGATCACCTGAGCTTTAATCTTTACATAAAACTCACAGAGTACATTTATTACAGTATTATAGCACACAGCAACTGGATTATATATCTTACTTTTGTAATGCAATTTATTTTATTCTATAAAGCATTAGAAGCTTCATGGGACCATCACCAGAACATGAGTCTTAATGCTGAGAGTCTTTAATAAGTAAATGGATAGATAGATGGATGGAGGGATAGGGCATCCTCAGAATTAAAACGACTCCAAAATCATTTACAATCAAGCACAATTTGAGAAAAAATATATTTATAATATTATGTTTATGAAGTTTAATGAATTCATTTAGTAGACTTTTTGAGAAAATTCAACTCAAGTGCAATAAGTCTCGTTTTGAGGTGATGGATCTCATACAAAAACAACAACAACAATAATATTAATGATATTAACAATAATAATAAATATAATAATTATAGTATACTTTATGTAAACGTATTTTAATTAGTATAGTTGACCTGTACTCCTATCTTGGTGTGATTTATATTTATCTTTATTTTAGGTCGGTACTTTTAATCTGGTGTGTGTTAAGAATCTAGTAAGAGCTGATCTGGGACCGGAGGTGTAGTGGGTAGGGTGCTAGAGTCCCATCCAGGAGGAGCTGAACTCCTAGTTGCTTCATGCTATAGAACCTTGGGATGAGCTCCAGCCTGATGAGCCACTAGGGTCGGGTATAAAAACCCAACAAACTTTACTTTAAGAGTTGTTCTACTACACAACATAAAAAATTGGGTGTTTCACTGAAATGTTATTTATTTATTTGTTTATTTTAAATCTTGCTTGTTTGTTACAGGGGAGTCAGCGTTCCGAAATATATCAAAGCCGTTTATTCTGAATTTACAGACTCCACCTTCACAACTCAGAAAACGAAACCTCCCTGGGCAGGTTAGTGCGACCGAATTAATTCTCTTCTTCGCCAGAAATCTGCTTCATGTCTTTTAAATTTTCTGAATGAATGAGTGTTTTTAGTAGAAGCCCTGAGATCACACTGTAATCCTGGATAGACACAACACGCCAAAGCTTCTGACTAAGTTTCCTTAAAAACAAAAGTCCAGCAAAAGTTGATTTCTTTAAGTAAAATAATTAAATATCAGCAGCAGCATCATAATTATCACCATCAGCCTGTCTAATGAGTCGAGTTCTTAAAAAGATTGTTCAAATTATACTGTAACAGAAGCAACAATCTGTCAGTGGTACTTACTAGTTTGTGAATTATTTGCCATCCCGTTTTATTATTATAATAGTTTTGAATCCCTGAATTTGGCTACATGGGTTAAAATAATTTCATTTCTAAAAGTGTTTATTTTGGACTGCAGGAATTCAGGGTCCTACGATCAGAGCCGAGGTGAATGATCGAGTGGTGGTCCACTTTAAGAACTTTGCCACGTACCCTTTCAGCATTTCCCCGATCGGCATCCCCTACTGGAAACAATCTGAAGGTGAACTTCTCTTTTCCTCGACGTGTCTAAACTGGACCATAAGACAGACATGAATCATTCTATCTTTGGTCCAGTTTCTCTCCTGAACATGAAAAAAACTTGGTTTCAGATTCTCAGGTCATTCTGACCCTGGGATAGTAGGATAAGGTAGTTTTTAGGTGATGTAGTGGCTGTGCAATTTCCGTTATCTCTAGTTTCCCCTCACAAATCTGGATCGGAGGAAGCACTGAGCAATGGAAAGACGATTGTAGCTGGGTCACTACTGTGATGAGTGCTCTCAGGGTCACCCGGGTTTCTCAGGGTCACCCGGGTTTGTATAGTGAATAAAACTTAATGACAAACGATGAATGAGAAACAGATTGTTCTTGTTAAAGTGTGTTTTTATTTATCAGATAAAGATCTTTCATTATTGGTTTGGTGCCATTCACTGTGAGGAGTCTCGAGTGTCATTATTTTGTAACGGCCAGAGGAAAAATATAAGTTTGCAGTTTCTCAGTAACATGACAAGTTAATTAATTAATTAATTATTGTTTGCTTGGTTGATTGGTTAATTGACAGTGATTATTTGACGGATTGGTTGGTGAATTGGCAGTTATTGATTGATTGATTCATTGATTGGTTGGTTGACTGGTTGTTTGACAGAATGATTAAATGATTGATTGGTTGTTTGGTTGATTGACTAACAGAGTTATTGATTGGTTGGTTGACTGATGGATTAATTGACCTGTTGGTTGGTTGGTTGATTGACTGCAAAATGATTGATTGATAGTGATTGTGAAGTGATTGGTTGTTTGACTGTTTAATTGATTGATTATTTGATTGAGTGAGTGATTGATTAGTTTGCTGTTTGATTAATTGACTTTTTATTGATTGATTGACTATTTGATTGAGTGAGTGATTGATTAGTTTGTTGTTTGATTAATTAATTGACTTTTTATTGAATGAGTGATTGACTATTTGACTGTTTGATTTGTTGATTCACTGTTTGATTGAGTGAATGATTGATTATTTGACTGTTTGATTAATTAATTGATCGACTCTTTGATTGAGTAAGTGGACACTTGTAAAGACACTGTAAAGACATGGTCTTGTTCTGTGGAAGGGGAGAATCACTCCAAAGTGAACAGTTCACATTTTTTTAATGATTCATAAATTTGGTAATTTTGGGAGATCTTTTGATGCAATGCTGGTATTTCTGTACATAGTGAGAGCAGACACTTCCTGCCATCAAGAAGGCTATTGATAATTTATCCTGTAATATGACCAGAGGATTAACCCTGGAGACGATTTCATGCTCTGATAGATATTTGGGAGAAATGATGGAAACACCAGAGAGATTTCAAAAGGTTTATAATGTTGTTGTGTTAAATATAGAGCTTCCTCAATTCCATTCCTCAATTCATAATTCACTGTGTTTTTACAAGGGAACCTTAACCCTTGGTGTTCTGTATTTTGTCCAGGTGCTAGTTACGAGGACTTGACATCTGTCCAGGAGCAAGAGGACGACGTGGTGCAGCCTGGTGGATATTATAAATACATCTGGCACATTCATCCTAACAGTGGACCCACCATCACAGACCCAGAGTGCCTGACCTACTCCTACTCATCACAGGTGGACGTTGTGCGAGACTTCAATTCTGGACTCATCGGTGCTTTCCTAATCTGCAAGTCAGGTGTGATACAAAAGAAGCTACTAAACAGTCTAGTTCAAGTTTAACTCTATCTAACCCAAGACGAGATCATTATAACTCATGACCTTTGACCCATATCCAGGTGCACGAACGGAAAACCGTCAAACGGAGGTACCTGAGTATGTGCTGCTGTTTGCTGTGTTTGATGAAAGTAAGAGTTGGTACAGAGATGTGGGCAGAGCAGTTAAACCCAGAAAACCATCTAATCACCAGCAGTTTCATACCATCAACGGATACGTCAATTCCACACTGACAGGTCTGGTCAAGGATGTCTTATACAGTCAACTAGTTTCACACAACATGAATAGAACTGTACACCCAACATATATTTGCATATCCAAGATATTTTTAAATGATTTAGCACATACAGCTTAGCAGATCAATGTCAAATGACTAAATCTGGATTCTCCATACTGGTTTCTGTATGGCGTATGCATGTTCTCCTGTGCTTGCTTGGGTTTTCTCAGGGTACTCCAGTTTCCTTCCACAGTCCAAAGACATGCACATAAGACTAACTGGTTGTTCCAAATTATGTGTGTTGGGTGTGATGGGCCTGCAATGGAATAGCGAGTTTAGAAAATGAGTGAGTGAGAGGTGAGACTGATGGAAAGATGGATGGATGGATGAAAATGATGAATACAACAATAGTCTGAAAACCAAAGCTGGTATGCTGATAAACACTTTCCTTAAAAATAATGAATACACAACAGTGCTGATGTGTGGATGGACGGAAAGATGGACTGACAGATCTAAGACCATTTTTCCCCCATCACTTCTTCTATTGCTCAGGTAACTCAAGAAGCTTTACAGCCATCATCTTCATTGCCATTCTTTTTCTTTTCAGGGCTGAAGTTATGCAAGAACAGTCCAGAAGTTTCCTGGCACCTTATTGGTCTGGGCTCCACTCCAGATATTCACACCATTCAGTTCCAAGACCACACCTTAAAAGTCATGGACCACAGGCGGGTTATTGTGGAGATCACCCCTATGACCTTCAGCACCGCCCTGCTCCATCCATATGCAGTAGGGAAGTTTCTGATTTCCTGTGGGATCCATTCACATCAGCGAGGTCAGTGAACACTCAAAGTCTCCTTGAAGTCAAGACGTATCAGATTATACTACTGTTTATAGAGAACGCATGTGATGTAGATGTAACACATGTTAACATTGGATGAGTTTCATGTCTTTGGGAGATACAAAGAAAACAACTAGTCTGAAGTTGAAAAACAAGGAAATTTTTTTTTTATGTTCTGCTTACCCTTGTTTCACACCCCCCCCCCCCCCTCTCCCCCTCACCCCCAGCTGGTATGAGTGCCTTCTTCACTGTGGAAAACTGCCCTGAATCCAATGAACTGCCTGTAGAGCAGACGCCCCAGGAAAGAGAACAAGGGGATGAAGACTACCCATTGGATAATCTTTTTTCTGTTGTGTACCAACCTGGCAGACCCCCATCAGTCCTGAGGTCCTATGGGAGTCGATCCAAAGTCTGGGTTCATTACATCAGTGCCGAAGAGGTCATGTGGGACTACAGCCCTCAGGGTGACCGGTACGATCACTGGGAAATCAAAACACATTTTTTTAGGGGTTTATCAGAAGCGAGAGTCCAAAGTCATTTGTGCTACTCAATATTTGTGCTGTACGAATAATTTTCACAAGGAAACTGTTTAGACTGCATCTACAGGTGCACAAAAATTTTCAAAAACATTTCCGTCCATGGCCGGCACAGTGGCATAGTGGATATCACTTCACCCCGACATAATGAAGGTCCTGGGTTTGAGCCCCATGCCCAGCGATTCTGTGTGGTTCTGTGTGAGGTAACCATGCTTGTGTGGGTTTCCTCAGGGTACTCCAGTTTCTCCTGACAGTCTAAATATATGCGCATTGGGTCTAATTGGATATTTTCGATTGCCCCTAGGAGTGAGTGTGAATGGTTGTGTTCATGCTGGCTCAGTGATAGTCTGGAGAGATGTTCCGGGTGGACCCAAAGTCGGCTCAGATGGGCTTCAGCCTCACCTTAAACCTAATAAATGATAAAATGGTGCCGAAAATTAAATGAGATTTCCGTCCATATGAAAACTCTTTGGAAACACATGAGCATGCCAGGCTGGTGGTAGCGTGCCATAAACTGTTCTGTCAAGAAAACCACAACTGAAAAGATTAACACGTGGATACATATTTGTGGACTGCTCAGGTTTCATGCTGTGACATGATAAGTTTTCCCCTTCCACTCCATTTGCTACAGACAGGATGATAAAAGTAGTCCACGTCTGGAAAAAACTTGGATGACTATAATCTGCTTAGTTTATATTTATCTGAGTAACTTGGATTAGATGAGATAGAAATTTGCGCAGCCTGAATGAGTCTGAGTAAGTACCCTGGCCATGTCCCAATAACGTGATTGAGAGCCAGAGAAAATTAGTCTGAGTAATTTGGAGGAGTTAAAAAAGGTAACTTTGATGTATCTGTGTTACCCAGACAGGTATGCATGATTCAAACAAGTCTGAGCTGAAGTCGGAGGGTTTGTTTGTTTAGGATTAATTTGTTCATTTTATTGCAGAAATTCAAGGTTGGAGCCTACATTTGAACAAACACAGCGTTTGGGTCAAGTCTATAAAAAGGTGGCTTATGTTGAGTACACAGACAGCACATTCACAAAGAGGAAGAGCAAAAGCAACTCTCTGATTGGCCCAGAGCTTAGAGGAGAAGTAAATGACCAGTTTCGGGTAAATGAATCCGTATCATTTTAATCATTAAAGCTGGGGTTGGTCATTTTTTGCTGTTTACACAAACTGTTATATTGGATGAAATGGCCTTTACACCCCGACAGCAATCAATAGGTTATGAGATATGGAAACATTTGTCATCTTTGGCTACTGTAATACATGAAAAATGCTAACCAATCACTGCCTCTTGGTCTGCTGGGAAATATCCAGTGGAATATTCCAATGTCTCAGTGCTCGTGCATGAATCAGCAGTCAAAGCGGAGCTCATGCATGATTGTGTGGGGTGTTGGGGGGCCCATGGGAGGACCTTGGAGGCCAGGGAAGGGTTTAGCCAGAGCCCTGAAAGAGGCTACATACAAATTTTTCTAGCTTTCCAGATTACCAACCCCAGCTTTAATATGCTGATCTGAAATCTAATGTGCAATGTATTCATCCATCGTCTTATAACCCTTCTTTCAGATTATTTTTAAAAATATGGCGAGTCGACCTTACAATATCTTCCCTAATGGACTTGCCAATGTTCAACCAATGAAGCAAACAGGTAAGAGCTAATCCATTCTGAAAAGTAAAGTCACAAACTGCTGCTACTGGCAACAGCTGTCCTTCCTCTTAAAAATAGGAAACACATATGTTCAAAAGCTCATCCCAAAGGTGTTCGGTGGAGTTGAGGTCAAGACTCAGGACTCTTTAAAACTCAGGGCATTCAAAGTTTTCCGGTCCATCCTTGTCATCCCCTGTGTTCAGGGGAATTGTCCTGCTGGAAGAGGGTTTATGGGCTTTTAGTGCCAGTGAAGACAATTTGCGCAGTTTGTGAAGGGTCTACATTTGGACGTGATGGCCAGATATCCACAAATTTTTGGATTAAACTTCATTACGATCTTACCTTGTGGTAAATGCAAGAGTAACTGCTGTACAATAAGCAGTTGTATTTAAAAAAAGTGTTAAAACACGGCCAAAAAAATTTTCAGACGATGCAGAAACTGTCATGTAACAGGATTAGCTTCTCCCATGACCTCGTAAAGCTTCCTGACCTGCAACCTAATTATTTCTCCCCAGAGTATTTAATAGAACTAATGAGCTAAAAGCTCATGTTTTCCCAGGTCTGTACTTGCTAAGAAAATTTCATAGTTATTAAAGAATCTCATCTTACTTAGAAAGCAGGGCTGGGACTGATGTTTTTGGAGTTGTTCGGACATTTCATTCCACCTTGTTAAAACATTGTATTTAAAAAACATGACTTAAGAAACTTATTGCACAAATGACTTTGATACACTAATGACAATACAACTTACTCCATGCATTTTATTCACTGTTGTGGCATATAGGGAGACATGTAGACCTACGGTCCCTGGCTGTCCCACCAGGTCAGATTATGGTATATCTGTGGAAAGTGACAGCAGAGGACGCTCCCACCAGAGCTGACCCCCGCTGTCTGACCCGGCTATATCAGAGCACTGTGAATCCTGAGCAAGACATTGCATCTGGCCTTGTAGGGCCTCTTATCATCTGCAAATCAGAGAGTTTGGACAGGCGAGGGAACGTGGTGAGTGTTCACTCTGTGAGATAAAGAATTCAATAGGAAATATTGGTTCTGATACTGTAGGCTGTTGGTAATTTTCTATTGGAAGCAGTGGAGTCAAAACTCAGCTTGATAGTTGCATGTAGGGATGAATAGGTGGATCTGATGAACAGCTTTTCAGATGGTTGTATTTGCTGGACTGATGGATGGATAGATTTTAAGAAGGGCTAGGAGTCTTTGGGTGGTTGGTGATGGATGGATAGATGGATGGATGAATGAAGGGCTTGCCAGATGTTTGCATTTGGTTTCATGATGGATGGATGGATGGATAAATGAAGGGCTTTCCAGATGTTTGCATTTGGTTTCATGGTGGATGGATGGATAGATGGATGGATAAATGAAGGGCATGTCAGATGTTTGCATTAGGTTAAGTGATGGATGGATAGATGGATGGGTGGGTGGATGAATAAAGGGCTTGTCAGATGTTTGCCTTTGATTAAGTGGTGGATGGATGGGTGGATGAATGAAGGGCATTTCAGATGTTTGCATTCGGTGGATGGATGGATAGATGGACAGATGGATGGAGTAAAGGGCTTACTACAGTGGGTTGTATTTGGTGGATGGATGCAAAGATGGATGGGTTTGTATATAAGTTTATGGAATTAATTATCAGACAAGGTGGAGGTTTTGTATGTGCATCAGATAATGGAAGGCTGGCCGGGTTTGGGCAACAGTTTGATAGATGGTTGAATGGATATAAAAAATATATACATGGATAAATCGACAGATGTTTTTTATAAATAGATCAATGGGTGAACTAGAAGGATGGATGGATAGATGGATGAATGGATAAATGGTTGGTTGAACTTGGGAACATGACCAACATGTGTGTTTTGTTGTTCATTAGTTATCTTCAGACAGAGAAAAACACCTCGTGTTCTCCATCTTTGATGAAAACAAAAGCTGGTATGCTGATGACAATATTAAGAAGTTTAGTGAAGAACATCCCAACATTGATCGCAATGATCCTCATTTCTACAATGCTAATGTCATGCACAGTAAGTATCATGTTTAGCTTGCTAATGTTGTGTAGCAACAACCAGAATGACTCAATGATTCGTGAAAAAGCTCAATGATCTCCCATTGTATCCTCTTTTCTTGTAGCTGTAAATGGTTTCATGAACAACAGACTGCAATTTGAGATGTGTGTTGGCGAAGTTACGCTCTGGCATGTGGCCAGCGTTGGTATGCAGAGTGATTTCCTGTCAGTCTATTTTACGGGTAACCCATTTGAAAGGGACAGGACCTATGGCACCGTCCTTACACTTTTCCCAATGACTGGTGACACTGTCATCACTGAGATGGAGACCGAAGGTATGGCTCAAAAGCTTTCAGGTTTTCCGTTTCCTTTAATAGTAATACGGTATCAGTCTTATGACGACTGGATTTCCTAAAGAGTATGTGATATTGTCCTTATCTCAGTATCTGTGATATATCCTTGTCGGCTTATCAATCCCTACATCTTACTATTATTTTGTCCAGGTGAGTGGGAGATTGGTGCCTTCGATCCCACTCTGAAAGCCCAGGGGATGAACGTACGGTACTCAGTGTTTAACTGTGAACAAGAGCTCCCCGTGGTAGACACTAATGATTATGACGATGATCCCATCCCAATGCCACGAGGCTTCATGAAGACGAACCGGACTGTAACTATCCAGGTTTGCCAGAAAGTGTCAAGCAATACAAATGAATCCCATGATCAAAGTACCACCCAGACATCCGCTGATGGATCAGAGGAAGACATCATGGTATGCAAGACAAAACTTGTTCCAGTGGATGAAGCCGAGGACCTGGATGTTTTTACCCAGGGAGGAATTCCGCAGGACATTCTGGATCAGCTCACCATGGAGATGGATTCATCAACTCGACAGAAGAGGCTTGCTTTTGTGGAGAATGCCACAGAGGCAGGGAACAATTATCCTTCTTCTAGTTCCCCTAGAACCTTCACAGAACCTACGAGTCATTCGGGGACAACAGTAGATGGTGTTGTTAAGATGGAAGACAATAAAACAGTGGGATACCAGGATGAACATGAACCTGAACTTGAAAATCTAGAGAACAGTTCATCTGTTGACCTGTTCAAGAAATTCATTCAGAAATTAGGGCCGAATACGAACTCGGATTTGGGTCCAAATGCTAATTTAACAGAGAGGACTCGGCGAGAGGTTTGGGAAAAGAATATCGGTGAATCTACAAAAACAAGTGAACCAATGAGCGACAATGACATTCTGAAAGACTCGGTTGTACAGCTGGACAAACTGGTGGAAAGCCTAGATCCTCTTAAATATACCTACAAAGATGTACAACATCTAGATTTGCGCTCCGAGTATTCCCCATCAAACCTCTCACAGAACCAGACTGACCAAGAGAGCGCTCTGTCCTTGGAGTATGACGATTACGAAGACGAAGAGAACAAAACCGTCCAGGGCTCCCCTAATATCGGTATCCGTTCCAGAGGAACAAAATTTCGTAGCTATTACATCGCAGCAGAAGAAATCATGTGGGATTATGGAATCAACAAACCTTCGCAACTCATCACTGCAAGGTGGAGTATAAATCTAGATATGGGCCAAATTCAGTGGTGCTTGTGTGGGGTTCCTTCGGGTACTCCGGTTTCCTCCCTCACTCCAAAGCCATGCATGTTAGGCTAATTGGCTGTTCCAAATTGTCCCTAGTTTTTCAAACATCGAAGTCCCCTCGCTAACTCCTAGCGAATTTGTTGTACAAACCTGATTCATGTCGAGTATCCTTGTAAATCAAATTTCCATCTATATAAATAATTATGTCTTCTTTAATAACCACATCAATGTTATTTAGGCTATTACGAATTTTAAATAATGTGAGTGTAATTTATCCAAACAGAGAGATGAAGAGAGGAATGAGAAAATACTTCCCAGCCTACAAGAAAGTTGTGTACCGGGCATATCATGACAGACATTTCACACAACCTGTGGTACATGGCGAGTTAGATGAACACCTTGGGATTATGGGTCCTGTGCTTAAGGTGGAGGTTAATGATGTTCTTACTGTAAGTATGATTCTATTTGTGTTTGAAAATGCTTCTTGATAAAGGAAATGTATAATTTGTTTGCAAATTTTAAACAAGTGGACAAAAGCACTCGGAGAGCGCAAACCCCTGCCATGTCTAGTAATCCTTCATCTGATCCAAAATCTAAAAATGTCATATTGTTAAAGAATCCTTTCAAAAATTCCTGGATCCAGAATGTGATCCAGATCATCTGCACAATCTAACGAAGTCCAGCTTGTCCAAAGCGCCACCTCTGGTTGAAACTTCATGAAAATCCACACAAAGTTTTTGCATAATCTCGCTAGCAAACAAACACACAAACCGCAGGTAAAATATAACCTCATTGGAGGAGGTAAAAAGGCTATCTGGTGACTGTATCCTTGCCATCGCTATGGTGCGGACTTGATATATTTTCTTTCTAATATTGTATATGCTCCCATTGCATTGTCACCAGCAAGAACGCACATCACAAAGTTCCCAGTATAAACATTCCTGGGTGGGGTTTTCCTTGAAATCTCTCACCTTAGCTGTTTTGCTGATTTTTTTTCTCAATATAATGACTGCCGAAAGTCCTGAGTTAGAGAAATTCCCATTTGTCACCTGTTACAGGTAGTTTTTAAGAACAACGCCTCCAGACCGTACTCTCTGCACTTACATGGTGTGTATGACCGAACAATGGCGAGCTCGGCACCACCGGGAGTGAAGCTAGGAGAGAACGAGGGACCTGGTGACCCAGTGCCTCCTGGGGAAGAGAGAATCTACAACTGGAAGATTACGAAAAGACAAGGGCCGTCATCTGAAGACTTTGACTGCAAAGCTGGAGCATATTACTCTACAGTTAATAAGGTATGTAATATCACTACCATCATTGTTAAATGATTGTGACATTACATCATCACAAATTTCCAGAATGATTAAGCAGCAAAACTATTTAAAGGGGAAGAGAAACACATACACACCAAATCCAATAAACTTTGCATGTAAATCAAGGCAGTATGTGGGCGACACAGTGGTGTAGTGGTTAGCCTCTCAGCAAGAAGGTCCTGGGTTTGAGTCCTGGGCTTGGGCGTTTTTTGTGTGGAGTTTGCATGCTCTCCCTGTGCTTGCATGGGTTCCTTCCTGGTACTCGGGTTTCCTCCCACAGTCCAAAGGCATGCACGTTAGACTAACTGGCTGTTCCAAATTGCCCCTAGGTCTGAGTGTGAATGGTTGTGTGAGTGTTAGCCCTAAAAAGCTATTCAGGGTATACCCTGCCTTCACCCAGTTGGCTGAGATAGGCTCCAGCCTCCCCGTGACCCTAGTAGGATTAGGTGGTTCAGTAAATGAATGAGTGAATGTACAGTATTTTTGTTTGTGCATCCCAGGAGAAGGATATCAACTCCGGTCTGATTGGTCCGATGCTGATCTGTCGTCCTGGGACACTGAAGTCAAGCTTCCTTCTGCAACCTGGAGTGCAAGATCTTTTCCTCCTGTTCACCGTTTTTGACGAGAAGAAAAGCTGGTATCTGGATTACAACATCAGGAAGTTCTGTACACCACCATGCCAGGCCAAAATCGATGACCCCTGGTTCGAGACCAGCAACAAATTTGCTGGTACTAAATTCTGGTTACTACATTCTGCATGTTATGATGTAATGCCTTTGCTTGGTGCATTCTCAAGTAACATTATATTTTCTGCAACCAAATGTAGGACCAAAATATAAAAATTAAATATGCAGTAAATTTCCATTTCTAGAATATTAGTAGAAATAATACAAATTACATTTTTATGGCAATTACAGAACAGTATAAGCATTTCATAAAATGTATTGACTTCGGGACAATAATTTCTGAGCCTCCCTCATTAGTTTCTTTTATCTTTCTGTTTCTCGCTCTGTTGTAGCAATAAATGGCTACGTTGCTGAAACTCTGCCCGGCCTGGTGGTGGCACAGCACAGAATATCACGCTGGCACCTGCTAAACGTGGGCAGTGGTGGAGAGTTTCATGCTGTCCACTTCCATGGAATACCGTTCAGTGTCGGGAAGGATCAGGATCACCGACAGGGCATCTTCAACCTTTATCCAGGTAAACATGCCAGATTTTTATTTGGAGAAGAAAGGAAAAGCTTCTATAATTTTTGGTAATAGAACATTTTTTGTATGGATTAGTTCTGGGATGTCTTGTGGAACATGCACACCACTTAGCTTTGCTCCACTCCATGCTCAGACCGAATGTATCTGTGTCTCCCTGCCTGTCACAATGCCCCGCCCTGACCACTGTGCCCTTAAGCTGTATCTCCAAAATCTCCTATGACAGAGGTTTTATTTTAGGTTCACATGAAAGGTCTTTAGACAGGCTTTTAGAAAAAGTTGCTGTAGAAACCATGGTTGCTCTGGAAACATTCTTTTTAAAATAACTTCACAACCACATATGATAGAACCTTGACGTTGATCTTAAAGGTCTTTGGATGGGATCATTTTCTGAAAATTTTACATTTTAATTCTGAAAAAAGTAATTAATAAATAAATAATAAAAATTGAGTCCAGATTTATTTTTTTTTGCTCATTTTAAATTACTTTTCCAACCAAAATTAAATGTTCTTGAAAAAAAAGCCAAGTATGTCAAAGAAAGCAAAGAAAATAACATATATATTAATATAAAATCCTAATAAAAGTGATCAGATTTCACAAAAACATTTCAACAATTTTAACATTTAAAAACAAGTTTATGATTTCACAACTTTTTGCTCATTTTTCTAGTACTAAATAATAAACATTTGATCCTTATGACAATAATTATTATTATAATTATTTTTTTATTATAATAAATGTGCATGTTTTATATTTATGACCTGAAACGAATAATATAATCCTGATCCAAAGGTGATGCTGATGTTCAGTCCTTCTTCCTCTGTCTCTGCAGGAGTGTTCGGAACCATTGAAATGAGACCAGGAGTAGTGGGCACCTGGCTGGTGGAGTGCACCATTGGAGATCACCAACTCTCTGGAATGAGGGCCAAACTTCTCGTCTACAACCCAGGTAAGGTATCTATAATGCATATATAGCATATTTGTTTTTTTCCCCAGACACATATACAATTAACGATTTAGAGTAATTTTCAGGGAAAAAGTGCTTTCTGGATATAAACAGGGGTGTGACTGTTGTTTTGAATATTTTGTATTGATTATTTCTGGATATACAGCATGAGATAAAAGGAATTTGTCTCTGATTATATGAAATTATTATGGTTGGATGCTGAATACTGTGATGGCCTAACGAGCCTCCCCACAACCCTAAATAGGATTAAGCGGTTCAAAAAACGAATGAATGAATAAACGGACGCTGAATGTGCAGTACTGTCAGTCATTAGTCAATATGTGTAAATTACCAGTGGCTGCCTATAAATGACATTTGATCTGCTCTGGTTTTGCAGAGTGTATTCAGCCGTTGGGAATGCGGTCTGGGTGGATAGCTGATGAGCAACTCACTGACTCTGATCATTATGGTAAAATATCAAGTGTACTAAATTTTATATCTTTAATTTGCTGTGAATCCTAAACCATTTTTAATTTGATCACTGGTAAAATTGCCTACATGGTACTGTACATGAGGGAAAGATATTTCACAGCCGCTGAAATTCTTGCAAAGGTTCCTGATATTTTTCTTTTGTCTGATAGAAAACTGGAGGGCAGAATTGGCCCGCTTGCACTTATCCGGATCAGTTAACGCTTGGATCGGCAAAAGTAATAAATCTTGGATCCAGGTACAATAACCTGTTTGTTCTTGGAGAAACAAGTATTAAAGGATACTTTCCTAATGCCTTGTGTTCTGGTTTGCCAAACCCATTAGCTTGTTTACAACTAATACTTTTCTGTGTGTTAGGTGGATTTGTTACGACCCATGGTGATCCACGGCATCCAGACCCAGGGTGCAAAAACTTCATTTGGACTGAAAGACATGTTTACAGTCACCTTCACCATCAGCTATAGCCTGGACCAGAAAACATGGAAGACATACAAAGGAAACAGCAGCCAGACTGAATATGTAAGTATCAAAGCCTCAATACCTACCTTAATACTTCCCAACTGATACTAGTGCATACCCTTGTACTTTTGACACAGCAACCTGTAGCACCAGTTGATGGCCCCAAGAACTTCCCTTCGCCTCCTATACCCAGATCCCTACAGATTGCCACAAGACTCAGCAATAAGTTCAGCAAAAAAACCCCACAGCCCCTATTAAGTTCTTATGAACATACCATCCGACCTAACGATTCTACTCTGATAAACACAAACTTTCAGCCCAAAACTTTTAGCTTTTTAACTATAAGCCTGCACTACTTCTTAGCTTATCTGGTATTCATGACCTCCAAGTGTGAAAATCTTTTGAAATCTAAATTCTTTGCCTGAACATGTATCTTAACTATACAACCCTGCCTTCTAGCAGCAAAGCTTCCAGCCCACAAGAGCACACCTGCTAGACTGCATGCTATATCAAACCCCCAATTCCCAATTTATCTACCCATACTCAAAATGAATTTAATAGTTATTTCACAAACTCAAATCGGTTTATGCCCGCATTGCTGATGAGGCACCAAACATATTTTTCGTTATTCTTGAGTGTAAAAAGAATATGTTGTTACCATTTTACTGGCTAGCTCTAGCGTTTAGGTTAGCACAAATTGCGGCTTCTTTTATGTTTTCTGCAGTAACGTACCTACTAAAGATATATGAGGTGATTTTCTAGTAGTTGATTAGCCAATCAGAACAAGCGATATCCAGTGGGTAAAATAGATAAAATAACATGACTTACACACACACACACACACAACCACACAATATATATATATATATATATATAAAATTATTCGAAATTAATATGAATGTTTTTTGAACTAGAAATTTAATGGAAACCTGGATGGCTCCAAGGACAATGAGAACCTCTTCTCTCCTCCAATTATTGGTCGCTACATCCGCGTTCATCCATCCACCTATTTCACCCAGCCTGCACTGAGGTTTGAATTGCTGGGTTGTGACATCAACAGTGAGTATATACCCATACACACCATACATACATATACAGTATATAAAATGAGTCAAATCAAATCAATTATTCATTCATTTGCCGAACCGGTTAATCTTATCAGGGTTGCAGGGCTCACCTCAGCTGAGGCTGACATACACAATCGCATTCACAGCTAGGGGCAATTTGGAACAGCCAAATGTGCATAATGTGCATGTCTTTGGACCATGGGAGGAAACCAGAGTCCCTGGAGGAAACCCATGCAAGCACAGGGAGAACGTGCAAACCTGTTTTTTTAGATTTTCTCAAGTGGAGAAATTTATTTATTTGTTTATTTATTTTTATTAATAATACATAGACCTTTATATTTTCACATGCAGGGACTTGTTTTTAAGCTCAGAAAAAATAAACAATGAAGGAAAATAAAATGCTGACTGAAGAAAGCGATTTATTTTTTTTTTTGCCTTTTCTTTTAAATGTAACATAAAATTGAGAAAGTAATTTGTTCAGTAATTTATTACTGAACAAAAGAAATAACGATACAATGATATATGAATAACTCAGATTTTCACGTCACCCGCACACACGTCTCGGAGTAGCACTGGTACTTCTGTAAGTCTGTGGGCTGAACACTAATGTACTCAATGTTGGTATGAACTCATTTTGGTCACGGTGTGCCTCTAAAACTGGACTAAGCCCATGTGTCTCACTGTGGTTTGGGAATGTTCTTAGGACAATCATTGATGACATCTATGTGTGCATGCTTGTGGTTAGGTTGCTCACTGCCATTAGGAATGCAGAGAGGGCTGATACCCGACGATAGGATTAGAGCTTCAACTTTCCAAAACAACTGGAGAAACTCATGGAGCCCAAAACTTGCCCGACTCAACCAAGAAGGCAGTGCCAATGCATGGAGACCCAAGGTACCTTTAGAAATACTCAGAAATTCTAGACAGAGCTTATCAGATGATATTAAATCAGACCTATCAGAGCTCCAATTCTGACTCATTTTGGTTTATTATTATATATTTTTTTCTTTTCTTGCTTCTATAGATTCCTTTACATTAGAAGATGTTGCAAGACAGAATTGACTCATTATAATTCTTTTAAACTTTATATTTTAGTGATATTTCAACTGTATCAAACTATATACGAACACAAGCCTATGATTTATTCATTTATTTGTCTTTTCTCGAATTTGACCCTTATAGCACCATTGCTACCAAAAAAATATTGGCTCAGTGCGAACTGCGAATGAAGTTTATCAGAAATCTGGTGTTGCTTGGCAGCTGCTCATTTAAACACTATTGTTGAGAGTTTCCTCAAGCTGTCTGTTTTGGAGCGAGACGTGCGACCCATTGTCTGTGAATGTGACTCATCACTTTCACCACTTCCCTCTGAAAGCAGCCAACCGCACATTCTTACGCACACTTAATCCGAACCAAAATCTCTTGCTTCTTTTTCGTGAACTTATTTCTTTTTAATTAAATTAATATTTACATAAAAAGTTACAGAGTGCTGTTATAGGAAAATAAATCAATGGTAGGGTGCTCCGCGTTACTGTTACCATCCCAGCATTGATTATTTTCCAACAACAGCATGACCTGTAATGTTTTACTCCTCTTATACCCTCACACACTCATTTGCCAGGCCGCTTAATCCTACCAGAGTCAAGCGAGGCGGGAGGCTATCTCAGCCCACACTGGATATACGCGAGGTACACCCTGAACAACTCAAAGCTAACTCAAAGCTAACACATACAAATATTCACACTCACATCCACAGCCAATGAGCCTAATGTGCATGTCTGTGAGAGGAGGAGGAAACCCACGCAAACACTGGGAGAACATGCAAAGTCTGCATAGAAACGCCCAAGCACATGACTCAAACCCGAGATCTTCCTGTTGTGAGGTGGACATGATAACCACTATGCCACTGTGCCAAACGCCCCCCCCCAATAAATAAATAAATAAATGAATGAATGAATGAATGAATGAATGAATGAATGAATGAATAAATAAATAAATAAATAAATAAATAAATAAATAAAACCACAGGCTAAAAATTTTAATTTGTAAAACAATGACACATCAAAGTTTTCAGCAGGTGTATGGATGGAAACACTGGATTACTCTTGAGCCGTTTTGTTATTTTACCCTTTTCCTTTACATTTCTTTCTCAGTCCAATAACCCACACGAGTGGCTCCAGGTGGACTTTCAGGAGGTGAAGAGAGTCACTGGCATCATCACACAAGGAGCCAGATCTCTGTTGAAAAACATGATGGTGACCGAGTTCTCAATCTCTATTAGCGATGACAGCCACAGCTGGACCATGGTCACCAAACCAGGAACGCAGCAGGAGAAGGTGTGTGTGTGAATGAAGAGTCTAGAGGTGTACGCATACTTAATTAAGTGGAAATGTTTTCACAGGCCACAAATTTTGTCTAAATTCTTTTTGTCATCAGTGTAAAAAAGTACATTCTGATTTTGAATCTATGAATTTGACACTTCGAATCTATAAATGACTCTTTGAATCCTTATTCTGTGATTGACAATTATTGTTCGATTGTACAATATAAAACTGAATGTACTGTATTATATACAGTATACTATCATATATACAGTATTACTATTAAGCATAT
>JAQMYF010000005.1:3982883-3994052 GCA_030014195.1 Neosilurus mollespiculum | reverse complement strand
TACATACATACATACATACATACATATGTATATATACATATATGTGTATATGCATATATATATATATATATATATATATATATATATATATATTCTACTATATATGATGCAAATGGACAATAGTGCCTCTTGATGTTTAGAGCAAAGTCGCCCTCTGGTGTCTCACTGTGTGTCTCTGCCTGGAATGGACAGAATTGAATTGTGCAACACATTTGATTCAGGAGGGGGGAAAAAAACCAGTTGTGTGGAGTTTATTGCCTGTTTAGTATCAAATAAACAAAACAATTAGGTCCACTAGAGATGAAAACTACTATTCACATGAAAACTAAATTACATTTATAAATGCTAGCAGCATAACTTTAGTCCTTTTAATTCACCGTCACTTACACATGAAAGAAAAAAAAGGTGATATCGAACATTAAAAGTTAAACAAAGCAACATTTAAATAAAAGCAGTTAATGGCTGTAGATTTGTGCAGATTTCACAATAGGACTCTCCCCTATTTATCTAGCCTTTATAAAATGTTGCCCAATACACATAACAGAAGTACAAGGTGCTAAAATAATACTTCCTATAAAGGTTAAAGGGTTAAACAGAAACATGCCAGGGTAGAACAAAGCAATAAATTCCAAATATAATCACCATTTATGAATGTTTTCAGCACATCAGACAAATAATTTGTGAATAAACATTGAATGTCATTGAGTGGAACAGGTGGGTGTGTCCTTAAGACCATACACAAATGTAAAAATAATTCTGCGCAGGCAGCTGGTGCGCAAAAGTTAACTATGTTTGCACTCTGAGGTAAGGTTCTCTCAGAAACCACGCCAAGCTAGCTCATAACTCATAGAAGCCAGCAAGCTAGAATTACCAGTGACTAATAACATTTCCGAATTAAAAACCTGCCAGGTCAGCTCAAGATATCCATTTCTCAGAAATCCTCTCAGGTTAGTTTAAATGTAATTCTACACTCAAAAACACAATCACATCTGCATCGACAGCATGCAAAGCATGTCCAATCAGAGCCACTCTCATTCACATATATGCTCAAGGACAAGCCCGTACATATTTACATGCTCAATACGGTACATTATCACACTAGGTTATTATGCTACCCAAGCCAAGTGCTACAAAAGCTGTGCCCATTATTTCACCATTATTTCTTCCATAACAAAAGCAAAGGCATTGTGTCATGACTATATTGCATAAAAGTGAATAAAATATTTGTTGGTCCTTTCTGTTATGAATTCCTGAATGGACATGAACCAAACCCTGAACTTCAGCATTAATACACCTTCAGAAATATTAACAATGTAAAAACCAAATCAGTCAAAAAATCAACACCACCATTAACCAATGTTCGTTCCAGAAGAATATTAAAACTATTCCAACAAATACAGTGTAAACAAACATCTTAATAAACACACCACTGCCAACACTAATGAAAAATCATTTCTAGCAAAAATTTCCGACAGTCTTGGTAGCTGAGGTGGCGTTTCCCCCAAATGTAATCTAAGCAACTGTAAAAAAGAAAATAAAAAAAATGAATAAAATAATAAAATAAAATACACAATTCCAGTGATTTTTTTTTCAACAAACATTTGTGTAAATTAAAGAAAAAATTAACAAGAATTTTTGACTTTGCTAATAATACTTTGGCTTTATCACTGCTGAAGCTAAGGGTTAGTTCATGTTAGATAATGTAGTAAAGGGAACCTTAATGTTAAGAGTAATATATATATATATATATATATATATATATACATGTAAAATGTATTATTTATACAGATGAACTGCACATAAAAAACAGTACAGCACTACAACAAGGATAATCAAATCAGTGTACATGTAAATCAAACCTTAAATCAATAAAGGCTTTTAAAAGCAGGCAGATTTAAAAAATATATATCTGTGGTCAACTTCAATAATGAATCAATACTCAACTTTTATGAGCTATTTATAGAAAGGTAAAATGCAGCATGCTTTATGCTTCTTAAAAAACAATGCTAAGCAGTTTTAATATTCGGTCACTTGTACAAGAAATCTGCATATTTGTAAAACTTGGATCTTACTGGTCAGAAGCAGGAAGGGCGAAAAGCAGACACATGTGGTAACTGAGGTAATTTTTTGAAATTTAAAGTCAGACGTAAACTGAACAACAGATATTAAAATGTTCAGATCATACTTGTTTGGTTGATTTTCCAAACTTCAAACTTTCACAGAAGTGATGTGAGATGAACAGCTAAATATCCGATTTTATCTTGTGATTAGCAGACGCTACCTAAAACCTAAATGGCAAGATACTTGGTACACTGAAAACCATGATACAAAAAAAAAAAAAAAAAAAAAAAAAAAAAAAAAAAAAAAAGACTGCATTTAATGTATAAATAAACCATTATGTCGAACACCAAAGAAATTTCAAAGAAATAAAAAAACGAAGCAAAAAAAAAAAAACAAAGCGGCTTTGCGACAATGTCAATCGTGAAAAGTGCTACACAAACAAAACTGAATTGAGAAAAAGATCAATGCAATTATTGTCTTGCATATACATTCGAATAAAAAATGAAATCTGATCACAAAGACAGCATCTATCTTTAAACCCGCCTTCATTTATAGCCGTGAGCTATTTTACAGCAATTTTTGTTAATCTAGCTCCTTAGCTACCTAATGTTATTGTTCCTACGCAAGTTTTTAAAACTTTTCTATATCTTTCTTGGACAAGTAGATTCATAGATTGTTAGAAAGGTGTTAAAATGATATGAAAATAAGGCAGATTTTACTCAAAAATCTGAATTTTTCATTAGGTTTCAGCCATCATGACATCTAGCAGGTTTTTATTTAAAGCTATGTAGGTAAAAATGCTGAACTTATTTTTAAAATCTCGCTTTAAAACAAATCTGGTTTGTCTTGTATTTTTAAAAAATTTGAAATGTTTACCCTGGGTTTACACTGGGACATGTCTGCGATCTCCACGATTCAAAAAAGCACAGAGCCCAACGAGCATGCTTGGAGCACGATCGGTTAATAAAAAGGAGACAGTTCGCATCCAGGAGATGAAACTTGAAGGAATAATGTTTCCAAGTGCATCAAGATCCCCTACGATGGTGCATCAAGGTCTGTTATGATCTGTTATGCTCTGTGAAGGTCTGTTAAGCTCCACTGCGCTCTTCCACGCTTCCCACATTTTATCTAAGTGTCGTCAAATCGTAATACAGAGGGATAATCGTGGCAAAATCTTTGACAGTCCTTGGTATTACAGTTTGACGCCAATTTTACACGGAAGAGCACAGTGGAGCTTTTGACAGTCAAAAATTTTGCCATGATCAGCATGATCATCCCGAATCCACCAAGTTCCCTCAAGATCATAACGATTCCACCAAGTTCCCTCAAGATCATCATTACTGCACCAAGTTCCCTCAAGATCATCACGAGTCCACCAAGTTCCCTCAAGATCATCACGATTCCACCAAGTTCCCTCAAGATCATCATGATTCCACCAAGTTCCCTCAAGATCTTCACGATTCAATCCCACTACCCCCCACGCTCATCACAATTCACTCAAATCGTGGAGATCTTGGACATCGTGCCCTAGTGTAAACCCAGGGTTACTTTGATTATTTTATTATATTTTGCAAATTACTTTGTTAAAGGAATACATCCAAAACAAAACTAATTCCAGCAATCAGACTATATGAATGTATCCTGATTTGGATGTGATTGGCATAGTTGAAAGACAGGAATGGAGCATTTGAGATGACCCCATGATGCCTGATGAAAAGTCTCAAGTGTCAGAATGTTTGTATTGTATCGCCTACTGTGACAACTACTACACCAAGTTTCTTGACATGTCTACTACTGCCATGATTGACAATTTCTTGACCCTCCTCCCTGACCTCATGCAAGGACCTGAACGATGATTGGTTGGGGTCAAACTTGTAGTGTTTCCAGTCTCCTGACAACAACATAGCAAGAATTTACAGCCCTATGATTGTCCTAATCTGACATCATCACCATCATGAAGCACAAAAAGATTGTGTCTGACCCTGGAAAAAAGGAACCACATATCAGACAACAAATATGGCTTGACTGATCAACTGCATCTGGATTAGGGTAATGGAGGGAATCTTTTTCTTTAGTTTAGTCTTTAAACATCTGCTGTACCATACCACACGCAGGAGAAAGGTCACAGGACTGATGTGATGAGGTTTGTACATAAAAAGCTTTCTGAAAGTGCAATCCCTGAGGTCTGGAGACACTACTAAGTGGGACACACACAAACCCAGCACTACAAAAGGCTCTGACTCCGAAAAGGCTTTTAGTGGTTTAAAAATGAAGTAAGATTAATACAAAGACTTTCCATTAATTAGTACTGAGAGCTATTTGTGAGGGGTGGGGGGTGGGGGGGGGTACTTGTATTAAGGAGCATTAGCACGGAGGCTTGAGCTGCAATTGACTGTGTGTATAATTAACAGGTAGATGTTTGAGGTATGTGTGTCCTGTTCCTACCAGGCATGGCTGATATAAATGATCACAGTCTAATCTGTTTTACGACATCATGGTTGTCCACTCTAACCAATCCATGGATTAAAAACCAACATATTTACTTATTTTACCTGGTCTCACATTTTAATCAGCGCTATTGTGTCATTCCCTTTAATATATTTTGGATATATATTATAAACTAACTTGGTTTGGTCTAAAAGCCCGAACCTGTGATTGGTAACTCCACCAAGGAGGTTATTTTGGGCAAAGGCAGGATACACCCCGAACAGTGCACTGGACCATTGCAGGGCCAACACACATGCAACCATTCACATCCACAGCTGGGGCAATGTGGAAAAGCCAATTAGCCTAATAGGCATGTCTTTGGACTGTAAGAGGAAACCGGAGTACCTGGAGGAAACCCACGCATGTTTAGGGAGAACATGCAAACTCCACATAGAAATACCCGGACCTGGGACTTGAACCCAGGACATGCTGAACCTCATCGTGCCACCCCAACAAAATCTGGATAGAGGATTTTTTAAGGGATTTTTTAAATATTTTGACAGAGGTTGACTCACCCTCACTCAATGTACACCCTGCACAACTCGCCAGCCAACCGCAGGGCAACCATTCACATCGGGGGTCAATTTGGAACAGCAGATTAGCCTAATTTGCATGTCTTTGGACAGTGAAGGGTAACCGGAGTGCTCAGAGGAAACCCACACAAGCCCAGGGAGAACATGCAAACTCCACACAGAAACGCACAAGCTGAGCCTGGGGAGATTTTTGACATTTTGGTTCATGTGAGGGATTGCTGGGCTTGGAGGAGGATTGTGCTCTCTGAGTGACAACTTATATGGACCTGTATGAAGGAAACTCCAGGAAAACAAATGTAACGGTAGATAAGGAGATGAGGTTTTTCGATATCATTTTAAAAGGAGTCTCTGTGTAAACACTTTTGTAACAGTCAGAGGTAAATGTGTAACTTTCACAGCAAGTCTTAAATGCAGAAGGCTCTGCATTTTATGATTTCTCTGTAACATGGCAAGTTGTACAAGTTAAAAAAAAGAGACGACGATAATGAGATGGCTGTTAATAGCTACTAGAACATAAGTGTAACTTTTTTGTTGACTTTTCACAACATGAATGATGCAGGATGTAACTATAAATGGAGAAAATGTAAATCACACACACACAAAAAAAAGAAAGAAATGATTGTTGGAATTGTCAAATTGCTGTGGTATATAAAAATATAAAACACCTACATATTATCAGCACATGCCTGGTTTCTACTCCGAAGTGCTTATTATTAATATGATTTAAATGTTGTTGTTTTTTTTTTTACGTGACAGTGTAATTTAACAGTAGTTCACATTTTAACGTCTTTAAAGTAGGAATGTACCCAGGCTGAGGGAATGCCCATACTGGACTAAACAATGATAACAGAGGTAATGACATCAAATTTATCTCTATCTCACCAAACCATAGGTCAAATCCCTTGACTTAAATGTCATTTGACTTCACATTTTAAAATTCCATGATATTCCAGAAATTCCACAGACCACTGGAACCCTGATCTTGAAAAGATAGTCACATACTGGCTGTTTCTCTGTATGTTTGATTAACATTATACCTAACTGAAACCAACATGAAGAATGGAAAAACCACCAGAACGCTCTGCTAACTTACTACACAATGCTACAGTTATATCTTAACTCAAAAATGGGAAATCAAAACTCATAATTAGGACACTTAGACTACGGGAAAAAAAAGGATACCTCCATGTTTCTGATTTTATTAGCAACAATAGAGCCTTGAGTACATACGGCTTTGGAAACACAGTCGTGACCTCTTAGATACTAGCCTATGATTGGTCCATCCCTATAATTTTTTTTAGTCATATTATTTGGAAAGTCCATCTGTACAGTACAAGTCCGAAGTTTTCACACACCATCTAATTATAATTGAATGGGCAGGGGTGTCAAAACTTTTGACTTTTACTTTGAGTGACCAACGACAGTTGTAACCTCGAGATAAAGTGAAACATGGGGCATATTTGGGTTTAATCATGTTTTTTTTCCCGATCCCACAAACAAATAAAACTAAGCTCTGGCAGAGTTTCCATAGTGAAAGCACAGCAACCAGCAATCAATAAGGTAACAGGTCTAACATAAAGCAGCCAATGATATTAAAGGCTCCTGCTTGCACTGGCCAATGAACAAATGCCTCTTATCTGGCAGCAGAAATACCAATAGAAAGGTATGTGCTGTAGATTAGCCAATAAGTGAAGCGGATCACCCAATGACGCAGTTTGATTGCTCAAAATGACACGAGAGCCAATATATAACGTACGAAGGCACCAAAAATCATTAATGAAAGATTATAATTACTGCAAAACTATTCACACACACACAAAAACAATACCATTTCTCTCTCTCTCTCTCTCTCTCTCTTTCACATACACACAGATTGTCTTTGCAAAACTCATTGTTCTTCCACTTAACAACCCCCATAAGATCTACAATATATTGTATCTTTTTTTCTGTATTAGGAAATCCTAACTACATTCCTTCTGCATTACAAAAATAATAAGAAGAAGAAGAATAAAACAAAAACAAAAAAAATATTTTAAAAAATCCCGCTTCATAAAAATATATCAGTATTTTCCCTATGAATGTTATTAATCTGTGAACAACAGATCAATGTCAACAGCTATGAAGTATGCAATCTAACAGGCTATGTTCATGTAGTGTACTGGCACTGAGTGTTGGTTAACTGGCTTTACCATACTAAAATATTGGCACTGTTTAGAGTTGTGTTGCTGCATAGAAGAAAACCTGTGAGGGTTGCAGAAAAGCACATGGCTCCCACCTTTCTAATTTTGCGTTCACAATCGCGAGTGACATGTGAATATAGCCTTCATATATGGTGCCGTATGATTCTGATTCGCGATTCTGTTATATACAGAATTCCTGCCAGTTCCAATCAGTTAATCTACATCTCAAAACTCCTGTTCCTTGACAAATGTCCTTCAGTTTGTACCTCCCATTGCTATACGGGATCATACAACATCATATAATACTAGTAAAAGCATAGCGCTAGACTTCACCGCAGTACGTGCATAGCTAATGATATATTATAAGAGAATGCTATGCCTATACAACAGCTTGCGATGCTAAAGCTTGATTTTGACACAACTTCAGCGCACCTCCGGATTGAAAAGACGTGATGCCTGATGTGACACATGACGCAACGCGCCACGTGTGAATGGAAACGGCATGTTTCTGGGAATGTAAAGTCAGAAATTCCAAATAATTAGAGGATATCAACAGTTTAATCTGGATATCTTGTCAACTTTTACTTCCTATCTGCATTCGGTTACTTCTTGTGAACCTCACTTTAAAGAAAGAATGTTAAGGAAAAGAAAAGAAAAATAGAAATTTGGTGGGGAAAAAAAACAAACAGGCTGAAATAATGTGTACTCCATCATTAAAATGAGCTTGTGCATGAATATATGTACAGAGTATATACTACTTGTGTATTGTGTAATGTCTATTTATCCTTACTAACATGCTGTTGACTTGTGAATGTTTTGTGGGCGTTCCTATGAGACAAATTCAAGAAAAATTTGAGAAAATGCGTGTAGAAATTAAAAAATGGAAGGTGGAGAGACCTGGAAACATCAGCTATCCTACTGGATATGAGACTTTGTATGTTTACTAAAAAAGTCCCAGAAACCAACCTCATCATTTTTTAAAATTTGAATAATTAGTGTTATTTTGTAGCTACGGAATACACACAATACACTATGGTTAAGGATCATTGATAACACTGAATATCACAACACTTTTAAGCAGAACCCATATTACACGGGATGCATGAAAAAGCAGACAAACAAAACCAGATGAGGAAAAAAATGACTGTGGACACTCTGCGAAAAAAAAAAATAAAGGATGCATTGGAAAAAAAATGTAAAGAATTTTTCTTTTGAGTTCAATTCAAAGGCAACGGCGTCTCCTACTGACCAGTACTCGCTGTTTGTTATGTGGGAATCTTTCTTCCTTCTGGCTTCGGCTGCACAAGAGCACATTGTTCAGATTTCCTTTGGAGAAGCCAGCAGGGAACAAGTCCTAAACTGTCACAATCCCACAGAGAACAGAAGGATGGAGGCCTGTCGAGTCCAAGTGTGGGATAAAAGAGAACGAAGGTTCGACTCGCTGGCATTTCCTATTTAAGTAAAAGCACTGAGGTGAGGAGTTTAGGGCTGATTTGATCCAAGCATGGAGATCATACACACCTACTCACACACACCCACACACAACACACACACACACACACCCACACACACACACACACACACACACACACAGTTGACTTCTGGTGAAGTGAATCCCTGCAGAGAGAGAGAGACAGGAAGAGACAGACAAATAAATAAAGAATGAAAGACAGCATATATTTACTTACCGAATGCAGCTACAATACACATGAACAGCAGGTGAAAAAAATAAATAAATCAAACAAAGGGATAAAAGGACAGAGGGGTGAATATGGAAAAACAGATGAATGAAAAAGAAAAAATAAAATGTACAGAGTAAAGATGTCAAAAAGAAGAAAAAAGTGGAAGAATAGAATGAAAACATGAAAGAAAAAGAAAGAAAGAAAGAAAGAAAGAAGGAAAGATAGAGGAAAAGATAAAGAAAGTGAAAAAAGAAACAGAAAGAAAGAAGGAAAGAAAGAAAGGAAGGAATAAGGAAAGATGAAGACAAGCGGAAAGAAAGAAAAGAAAGAAAGAAAGAAAGAAAAAAGGGAAGAAAAAAGAAAATAGGCATAAAGAAAGGAACGATAAAGAAAGAAAAAAAGAAAGAAAGAATAAAGTAAGACAGAAAGACAGAAAGGAAAAAAGAAAAAATAAGGAAAGATGACAGGCAGAAACAAAGATAGATAAAGAAAGAAAAACAGAACAAATAAGAAAGAAATAAGCCAGATGGGAGAAAAAAAGAGTGAAAGAGAAAAAAGAAAAGAAAAGCAGGTCCTGTCAGTGTGCATTTGCTCGGTGTGTGTTTGCTGCTGATGAAGCTCACTATGACATCAGGTTACAGATCAAATGCGAACTGATTTTTGTGCCCAGCATACCCTCCTTCCCGGCTTTGCTACGTGACCCCGCCCTCTGTCTCACCTTAGTGTGGCTGTTGTTGCATTTCAGTGTCGGTGTATCCGGGCAGCACGTCTCCGTTGGTGCAGTTCTTCAGCATGCTGTGAGTGCTCGGGTCACATGAGCCGCTGTGTTTCCTATGAACACGTCTGAACACCAACGGTATGAAGAACAGGACAATGCCCCCAACCAGAGGGGGAACGCCGGCCAGGTAAAATGCCACATGATAATTCCCGAAGTGATCGTGAAGAAGGCCTGAGAGAAATTAGAATATCATCACTTGGAAAACTTTTCCCTCAACATACACAGAATCTGAATGTGTGTAGGAGTATTTATACACAGCCATCAGGAAATACCCCACACAGATGGGTGAATGGATGGAAGGAAGGAAGGAGGGAAGGAAGGGAAAGGAACGAAGGAACGAAGGAAGGGAAAGGAACAAAAAAAGACAGAAATAAGAAAAAAGGGAAACATTTAAGAAAGAAAGAAAGAAAGAAAAAAGGAAAGAAAGAAAAAAGAGGAAAAGATAAAGATAGGAAGAAAAAAGAAATTGAACAAAAAAAGGCAGACAGAAATAAGGATAAAAGGGAGAAATGAAAGCAAATAAGGAAGAAGGACAAATAAATTATTTAAAAACAAAAGTAGAAAGAGGGAAAATGGAATGACAGAGTGAGTGATGGTGAACTAATCTAACTAATAGCTTGAATAATCAGAACATCTAGTGCTCAAAGCCAAAACAGTGAGAGCAGTGGAGAGGGAGCAGAGAAGAGAGAGCATCACAGAGAGAGCAGTACAGAGAGTGAAGATACATAAAGAGCAGTGAAGAGAAAGCAGTGGAGAGACAGTAGTTAAAAGAGAGCAGTGGGAAGAGCAGTGGGGACAGTAGTTAAGAGAGAGCTAGTGAAGGAACACAGTGAAGAGAGAGTAGTAAAGAGAGAGCATTAAGAAGAGAGCAGTTAAGAGAGGGCAGTGGAGAGAGAATAGTGGAGACAGTAGGTAATAGTTAAGAGAGAGCAGTGTAGAGAGCAGTGGCGAGACAGCAGTGGACATACAGTAGTTTAGAGAGAAAGCAGTGGAGAGACAGTAGTTAAGAGAGACAGCAGTGGAGAAACAGTAGTTAAGAGAGAAAGCAGTGGAGAGACAGTAGTTAAGAGAGAGAGAGAGCAGTGGAGAGAAATTAGTTAAGAGAGAGCCATGTAAAGAGCAGTGGGGAGAGAGCAGTGGAAAGACAGTAGTTAAGAGAGAGCAGTGGGGAGAGAGCAAAGGAGAGACGGTACTTAAGAGAGAGCAAAGGAGAGAAATTAGTTAAGAGAGAACAGAGGAGAGACAATAGTTAAGAAAGAGCAGTGAAGAGAGAGCAAAGGTGAGACAGTAGTTAAGAGAGAGCAGTGGAGAGACAGTAGTTAAGAGAGAAAGAGGGGGGAAAAGAAAGAAAGAAAGAAAAAAGAAAAGAATGGAAAAAAAGAAAAATATGAAGATGGGTAGAAAAAAGAAACTGAACAAAAAAGGAAGACAGAAATGAGGATAAAAGG
>JAQMYF010000005.1:3972606-3982783 GCA_030014195.1 Neosilurus mollespiculum | reverse complement strand
GGAGAGACAGCAGTTAAAAGAGAAAGCAGTGGAGAGACAGTAGTTAAGAGAGACAGTAGTGGAGAGATGGTAGTTAACACAGCAGTGGTGAGACAGTGGTTAAGAGAGAGCAATGGGGAGAGAGCAGTGGGTAGTAAGTAGTTAAGAGAGAAAGCAGTAGAGAGACAGTAGTTAAGAGAGAGCAGTGGAGAGAGAGCAAAGGAGAGACATTAAAGAGAGAGAGCAGTGGAGAGACAGTCGTTAAGAGAGAGAGCAAAGGAGAGACAGTAGTTAAGAGTGAGCAGAGGAGATACAGTAGTTATGAGAGCAGTGGTGAGACAGTAGTAAAGAGAAAAAAGAGTGGAAAGAGAGCAAAAGAGAGACAGTAGTTAAGAGAAAGAGCAGTGGAGAGAAAGCAGTGGAGAGACAGTAGTTAAGAGAGAGCAGTGGAGAAAGAGCAGAGGAGAGACAGTAGTTAAGAGAGAAAGCAGTGGAGAGACAGTAGTTAAGAGAGAAAGCAGTGGAGAGAGAGCAAAGGGGAGACAGTACTTAAGAGAGAGCAAAGGCGAGAAATTAGTTAAGAGAGAGCAGAGGAGAGACAACAGTTAAGAAATAGCAGTGGAGAGAGAGCAAAGGAGAGACAGTAGTTAAGAGAGAGTATTGAATATAAAGAACAGAGGAGAGACAGCAGTAGTGAGACAGTAGTTAATAGAGAAAGCAGTGGAGAGAGAGCAGTGGTGAGACAGTAGTTAAGAGAAAAAGTAGTGGAGAGAGAGAGCTGTAGACAGACAGTAGTTAAGAGAGAGCAGAGGAGAGACAGTAGTTAAGAGCAGTGGGGAGAGAGCAAAGGAGAGACAGTACTTAAGAGAGAGCAAAGGAGAGAAATTAGTTAAGAGAGAGCAGAGGAGAGACAATAGTTGCGAAAGAGCAGTGGAGAGAGAGAGCAAAGAAGAGACAGTAGTTAAGAGAGAGCAGTGGAGAAACAGTAGTTAAGAGAGAAAGAGGGGGGAAAATAAAGAAAGAAAGAAAAAAGAAAAGAAAGGAAAAAAAGAAAAATATGAAGATGGGTAGAAAAAAGAAACTGAACAAAAAAAGGAAGACAGAAATGAGGATAAAAGAAAAAAATGAAAGCAAATAAGGAAGAAATACAAATAAATTATTTAAAAACAAAAGTAGATAGAGGGAAAATGGAATGACAGAGTAAATGACAGAAAACTAATCTAACTAATAGCCTTAATCATCAGAACATCTAGTGCTTAAAGCCAAAACAGTGTGAGCAGTGGAGAGAGAGCAGAGAAGAGAGACAGTAGTTAAGAGAGAGCAGTGGGGAGAGGGCAGTGGAGAGACAGTAGTTAAGAGAGACAGCAGTGGAGAGACAGTAGTTAAAAGAAAAAGCAGTGGAGAGATGGTAGTTAAGAGAGCAGTGGTGAGACAGTAGTTAAGAGAGAGCAGTGGGGAGAGGGCAGTGGGTGGAGAGTAGTTAAGAGAGAAAGCAGTAGAGAGAAAGTAGTTAAGAGAGAGCAGTAGTGAGACAGAAGTTAACAAAAAGAGAAATAAAGAGAAAGCAGTAGTGAGACAATAGTTAAGAGAGAGCAGTGGAGAGAGAGCAAAGAAGAGACAGTAAAGAGAGGGAGAGCAGTGGAGAGACAGTCGTTAAGAGACAGAGCAAAGGAGAGACAGTAGTTAAGAGTGAGCAGAGGAGAGACAGTAGATAAGAGAGCAGTGGTGAGACAGTAGTTAAAAGAGAGCAGTGGAGGGAGAGCAAAGGAGAGAATAGTTAAAAAAAAACAGTGAAAACAGCCATTAACAAAAAGAGCAGTGAAGAGAAAGCTGTGGAGAGACAGTAGGTAAAAGAGAGCAGTGGGAAGAGCAGTGGAGAGACAGTCGTTAAAAGAGAGAGCAAAGGAGAGACAGTAGTTAAGAGTAAGCAGAGGAGATACAGTAGTTATGAGAGCAGTGGTGAGACAGTAGTAAAGAGAAAAAAGAGTGGAAAGAGAGCAAAGGAGAGACAGTAGTTAAGAGAGAGAGCAGTGGAGAGACAGTCGTTAAGAGAGAGAGCCAAGGAGAGACAGTAGTTAAGGGAGAGAGCAGTGGAGAGATAGTAATGAATAGAAAGAGCAGTGGATAGAGAGCAGTGGAGAGACAGTAGTTAGGAGAGAAAGCAGTGGAGAGAGCAGTGGAGAGACAGCAGTGGATAGACAGTAGTTAAGAGAGACAGCAGAGGAGAGAAAGCAGTGAAGAGAGCAGTGAAGAGAGCAGTGGAGAGACAGTAGTTAAGAGAGACAGAAGTGAAGAGACAGTAGTTAAGAGAGAGCAGAGGAGAGCCAGTAGATAAGAGAGCGGTGGTGAGACAGTAGTTAAGAGAGAGCCGTGGAGGGAGAGCAAAGGAGAGAATAGTTAAGAAAGAGCAGTGGAGACAGTAGTTAACAAAAAAAACAGTGAAGAGAAAGCAGTGGAGAGACAGTAGTTAAAAGAGAGCAGTGGGAAGAGCAGTGGGGACAGTAGTTAAGAGAGAGCAGTGGAGAGACAGTACTTAAGAGAGAGCAGTAGAGAGAGAACAGTGCTGAGACAATAATTAAGAGAGAGCTGAGGAGAGAGAGCAGTGAAAAGAAAGCAGAAGAGAGACAGTAGTTAAGAGAGAGCAGTGGAGAGACGGTAGATAGGAGAGCAGTGATGAGAGAGAGTAGTGGAGGGAGAACATTGGTAAGACAGTAGTTAAGAGAGAGCAGAGGAGAGACGGTAGATAGGAGAGCAGTGATGAGACAGTAGTTAAGAGAGAGTAGTGGAGGGAGAGCAAATGAGAGACAGTCATTAAGAAAGAGCCGTGGAGAGACAGTAGTAAAGAGAAAAAGCAGTGGAAAGAGCAAAGGACAGACAGTAGTTAAGACAAAGCAGTGAAGAAAGAGCAGTGGTGAGAGAGTAGTGAATAGTAAGAGCAGTGGAGAGACAGTAGTTATGAGAGAGAAGGTGAGACAGAAATTAAGAGAAAAAGCAGTGGAAAGAGAGCAAAGGACAGACAGTAGTTAAGAAAGTGAGCCGTGGTGAGACAGTAGTTAAGGGAAAAAGCAGTGGAAATAGAGCAAAGGAGAGACAGGAGTTAAGAGAAAGAGCAGTGCAGAGACAGTCGTTAAGAGAGAGAGCCAAGGAGAGACAGGAGTTAGTTAAGGGAGAGAGCAGTGGAGAGATAGTAGTAAATAGAAAGAGCAGTGGAGAGACAGTAGTTAAGAGAGAAAGCAGTGAGAGAGCAGTGGAGAGACAGCAGTGTTGAGACAGTAGTAAAGAGAGAAAGCAGTGGAGAGACAGTAGTTAAGAAAGAGCAGTGGGTAGAGAGTAGTTAAGAGAGAAAGCAGTAGAGAGACAGTAGTTAAGAGAGAGCAGTAGAGACAGCAGTGGTAAGACAGTAGTTAAAAAGAGCAATGAAGAGAAAGCAGTAGTGAGACAGTAGTTGAGAGAGAGCAGTGGAGAGACAGTAGTTAAGAGAAAGCAGTACAGAGAGAACATTGGTGAGACATTAGTTAGGAGAGCGCAGAGGAGAGACTAGTTAAGCGAGAGCAGTGGAAAGAGAGCAGAGGAGAGACGGTAGTTAAGAGAAAGAGCAGTGGTGAAACAGTAATGAATAGGAAGAGCAGTGGAGAGAGAGATTAGTGGTGAGACAGTAGTTAAGAGAGAGCAGTGGAGAGACAGTCGTTGAGAGAGAGCAGAGGAGAGAAAGATGTTAAGAGAGAGCGGAGGAGAGACAATAGTTAAGAAAGCAGTGGAGAGACTAGTTAAGAGAGAGCAGTGGAGGGAGAGAGAGATAACAGTGGTGAGAGAATAGTTAAAAGAGCAGTGGAGAGGCAGTAGTTAAGAGAAAAAACAGTGGAAAGAGAGCAAAGGAGAGACAGTAGTTAAGAGAGAGAGAAGTGGAGAGAGAGCATTGGTGAGACAGTAGGTAAGAGAGAGAGCAGTGGAGAGGTATTAGTGAATAAAAAGAGCAGTAGAGAGACAGTAGTTAAGAGAGAAAGCAATGGAGAGAGAGAGCAGTGGTGAGACAGTAGTTAAAAGAGAACAGTGGAGAGAAAGCAGAGGAGGGACAGTAGTTAAGAGAGAGCAGAGAAGAGAGAGTCAGTGGTGAGACAGTAGTTAAGAGACAGTAGTGGTGAGACAGTAGTAAAGAAAAAAAGCAGTGGGAAGAGAGCAAAGGAGAGACAGTAGTTACGAAAGAGAGCAGTGGTGAGACAGTAGTTAAGAGAGAAAGCAGTGAAAAGAGAGCAAAGGGGAGACAGTAGGTAAGAGAGAGAGACCAAAGGAGAGAGTAGTTAAGAGAAAGAGCAGTGGAGAGATAGTAGTGAATAGAAACAGCAGTAGAGAGAGAGGAGAGACAGTAGTGAAGAGAGAAAGCAATTAAGAGAGAGCAGGGGTGAGACAGTAGTTAAGAGAGAGCAGTGGAGAAAGAGCAGATGAGTGACAGTAGGTAAGAGAAAGCAATGAAGAGACAGTAGTAAAGAGAGAGCAGTGGAGAGACAGCAGAGGAGAGACAGTAGTTAAGAGAGAAAGCAGTGGAGAGTGAGCAAAGGATGGACAGTAGTTAAGAGAGAGAGCAGTGGTAAGACAGTAGTTAAGAGAGAAAGCAATGGAGAGAGAGCAGTGGTGAGACAGTAGTTAAAAGAGAGCAGTGGAGAGAGTAATTAAGAGAGAGCAGTGGAGAAAGAGCAGAGGAGAGACAGTAATTAAGAGAGGGCAGTGGAGAGACAGTAGTTAAGAGAGAGAGCAGTGGAGAGACAGTAGTTAAGGCAGAGCAGAGGAGAGACAGTAGGTAAAAGAGCAATGGTGAGACAGTAGTTAAGAGATAGTAGTGGAGGGAGAGCAAAGGAGAGACAGTAGTTAAGAAAGAGCAGTGGAGAGACAGTAGTAAAGAGAAAAAGCAGTGGAAAGAGAGCAAAGGACAGACAGTAGTTAAGACAGAGAGCAGTGAAGAAAGAGCAATGGTGAGAGAGTCGTGAATAGGAAGAGCAGTGGTGAGACAGTAGTTAAGAAAAAAAGCAGTGGAAAGAGAGCAAAGGAGAGACAGTAGTTAAGAGAGAGAGCAGTGCTGAGACAGTAGTTAAGAGAGAAAGCAGTGGAGAGAGAGCAGTGGTGAGACAGTAGTTAAGAGAGAGCAGTGGAGAGACAGTCATTAAGAGAGACAGCAAAGGAAAGACAGTAGTTAAGAGAGACAGCAGTGGAGAGATAGTAGGTAAGAGAGAAAGCAATTACGAGAGAGCAGTGGTGAGACAGTAGCTATGAGAGAGCAGTGGTGAGAGAGTAGTGAATAGAAAGAGTAGTGGAGAGAGAGAGAGAGCAGTGGTGAGACAGTAGTTAAGAGAGAGCAGTGGAGAGAGTAGTTAAAAGAAAAGCAGTGGAAAGAGAGCAAAGAAGAGACAGTAGCTAAGAGAGAGAGCTGTGGTGAGACAGAAGGTAAGAGAAAAAGCAGTGGAAAGAGAGCAAATGAGAGACACTAGTTAAGAGAGAGAGCAGTGGAGAGACAGTAGTTAAAAGTAACAGCAGTGGAAAGAGAGCAAGGGAGAGACAGTAGTTAAGAGAGAGAGCAGTGGAGAGATAGTGGTGAATAGAAAGAGCAGTGGAGAGAGAGCAGTGGAGAGACAGTAGTTAAGAGAGAGCGCAGTGAAGAGACAGTAGTTAAAAGAAACAGCAGTGGAAAGAGAGCAAAGGAGAGACAGTAGTTAAGAGAGAGAGCAGTGGAGAGATAGTGGTGAATAGAAAGAGCAGTGGAGAGAGAGCAGTGGAGAGACAGTAGTTAGGAGAGAGAGCAAAGGAGAGACAGTAGTTAAGAGAGAGAGCGAGCAGTGGAGATATAGTAGTGAATAGAAAGAGCAGTGGAGAGAGAGAGAGCAGTGGAGAGACAATAGTTAAGAGAGAAAGCAATGGAGAGAGAGCAGTGGTGAGACAGTAGTTAAGAGAGAGCAGAGGAGAGACAGTAGTTAAGACAGCAGTGGTGAGACAGTAGTTAAGAGAGAGCAGTGGGCAGAGAGCAAAGGGGAGACAGTATTTAAGAGAGCAGTGGTAAGATAGTAGTTAAGAGAGAGCAGTGGGGAGACAGCAAAGGAGAGACAGTAGTTAAGAGAAAAAGCAGTGGAAAGAGAGCAAAGGAGAGACAGTAGTTAAGAGCGAGAGCAGTGGAGAGATAGTAGTGAATAAAAAGAGCAGTGGAGAAAGAGAGCAGTGGAGAGAGAGTAGTTAAGAGAGAGAGCAATGGAGAGAGAGCAGTGGTGAGACAGTAGTTAAGAGAGAGCAGAGGAGAGACAGTAGTTAAGGGAGCAGTGGTGAGACAGTAGTTAAGAGAGAGCAGTGGGGAGACAGCAAAGGAGAGACAGTAGTTAAGAGAGAACAGTGGTGAGACAGTAGGTAAAAGAGAGCAGTGGAGAGAGAGAGCAGTGGTGAGAGAGTAGTGAATAGAACGAGCAGTGGAGAGAGAGAGCAGAGGAGAGACAGTATTTAAAAGAGAGCAGTGAGGAGAAAGCAGCAGAGAGACCGTATTTAAGGAGCAATGAGTAGTCACACTGAATCAAGTTGCTCGCGTCAGTACTTTTGGAAAAAGCACAGCGACTCTCAGCAGGAAGTGGAGCGACATGCAGGGGTGAGCTGATCTGATAGCAGGCGGTTCGAATGCGCTGCCAAGTATCGATAAACAACAATAAACTGAGAGCCAAATTCAACGAAGAACTAACTTTTCCCAGAATGGAGACACTTTGATCCATCCATCTGTTCATCCATCTGTTTATATTTCCTTCTCTCTGCTGGACTGTTTATCTATCAGTCTGCCTATCTCTCTCTCCATTGAGTTGTCTGTCTCTTTTTTTTTATCCTAGTTCATCTATCTGCCAAACCTTTCAACTTTTCATTCATCCATCTGAGCTTTTTTCCATCTCTGTCTTTTTTTCTGTCCAACTTTTCATCCATCCTTTCTTTTATGACTCTCCCCAACTTTTCATCCATCTGTTGGTTCATCTCAGTTTTGCCTTTGACCTCTCATCCTATCTTTCTAGCAATCTTTACCATTTCAAATGTCTTTTCATCTTACTATGAATCCCTCTGGGATTTCTATAGATTTGTGTATCTGTTATGTTTTCTTGGCCCAGCAATGGACTGACTAGCTGTTCAGGGTGTACCTCACTGTTGCCACAGAGTCCTCAGAGATAGACAACCTCCACAACCTTAGTATGATAAATAGTGGCAAAAGAATGATGAATGTTATCTGTTGTCCATCCACCCCTTCATGCTGTTTACCGAGCCACAATCCATTCTCTTCATCCAATACTTGCTCAAGTGTTCTATTTGTTCATCCATCACCTTCAACCATTTTCCACAAACTCACCAATCCTTCTACATATCTCTCTTTCTATCTATCATATTACCCAATTTTCCACAATCGAGTATACAGGCACCCACCTGTCTGTCTACCTATCTGTCGATCTTTCCGATTGTGTAACATGCCATTTGCATATCCAGTGGGTCAGACAAGTTCTCAAATGAAACAGGAGCCAAACAAGACAGAAAGCCAACTATTCATGGAAATGCCATACAAAATTCCCAGAACAGCCCTTAACGCTCCATAGATTCTCCTAATGGGCCTGGAACTGGAGCAAATGTAATGTGTAATGTTCCAGAGCTGGCCAAAAGTGTGTATTTCCACACATACTGTGTGTTTGTATGTGTGTGTGTGCGTGTATGTGTGTGTGCATGTGTGTGCGTGTGTGTGGGCTTGGCGAGCAGAGGGTAACCGAGGACAACACCACACTGTGCCTGGATCTTAGTCTCAAATATAAATCTGATATATCCTGTGCGCCAAAGAGAATGCCTACGTCAGGCTTAACTTTTCGAGTCCACTCTGAAAATGTCTAACATATGAGAGAACGAAAGCATACTTTCGGATCACCACAATTCATTCTTGGATAAATATGTTCAGGAAGAATCCAGTTGCGCCACACACACACAAACACATACTCGTACATTTAAATGGATAGACATTCCTTTATTCTTGGCTTCTTGTTGGACTTTATCTTTCTATGAAATACTACTAAAACAACAGCATTCAAGTTCCATGAGGCAAGAAAGTCTCCAGCTCTGCAAGCTTGTGCATGTTCTCCCCATGCTTGCATGGGTGTCCTCTGGGTACTCCGGTTTCCTCCGACAGTCTAAAGACATGTACGTTAGGCCACTTGGCTATTCCAAATTGAGTGTGAGTGGATCTGCTGTTCTCAAAGTTCCCTGAACTACCTCATAGGGAATTAGAAGGTTATGCAGACGGGGCTCCTGGGCAAATCAGGTGGGACAACTCAGGATGATATGCAAGTAATCACAGGTTGAAACTCCTCAGGTCTTGAGGGCACAGCTTGTTTGTTAGTTTGTCACAGGGCCAAAACACACAACCATTCACACTCACACACACACCCCTAGGGGCAATTTGGAGCAGCCAAGTAGCTTAATGCGCATGTTTTTGGATTGTGGAAGGAAACTGCAGTACAGAGGAAACCCACGCTAGCACAGTAAGAACATGCAAACTCCACACAGACACGCACTCGCCAAGCCCGGGACACAAACCCAGGACTTTCTCGCTGTGAGGTGGACGTGCTAACTACTACACCACCGAATAAACGTTGTATAAACTGCCAGTACTCACCTGCGATTGGTGGACCTGCTGTCATTGGAATAGCCATGAGGCCCAGCAGGTAACCAATAGCTTGCGAGGCCTGCATTGGCCCTACCAACTCAAAGGCAATAGGGGCCATTATGGTGATGAAGCAGCCGTCACAAAGTCCCATGAACACGCACACCACCATCAGGCCCTCAAGCACACGGCACTGTGGAATCATCATCGACATCAGACCCAGAGTCATGAACGAGGCCACCTACAAACCCACGCAAAAAGAGGAACGTTCAGGGTGTTCAGTTCAAATGCTCGTCAAATAAAACCTGACGGCAGATACTATCTTTGATACATGTTAAACCAGTAACTAAAGTAAATAAAGAAATAAAATAGGCATACATACACACATTCCAGCTGCTCTACAATACCTGCAAGTATATTTTCTTGACTCCAGGAATGTGGTCTCCCACTTGACCGAAAAACAGACGCCCCGCTCCCGAAGACGCCCCGATACACACCAACAGCACCCACTCCTTCTGCGTTTCCCCAAACTCCTCCTTCACAAAATTTATCTGTTACAATAAAAGAAAAAAAAACAGGAATTCTTTAAGTAAAAGAACTTTACAGTTTATTAATGCTAGTGTGTAATAACTGAATTCTCATTTCTGATTGGTCAGTAGCTCTGACAGTATTTTAATTTCCCTCATTTCCTTTATTTCCACTTTCCCCAAACTGTTCGGATATTTCAGACAGTGGACATTACAAGCTGGAAGTGCTTTGATATATATTTTTTATTGACCCCCCTTTTTTATAGCTGAGGCATCAATTTCCTTTTTCTTTTCAGATATTCAGCTCACTGCAGAGAGGAACTTTTTGTTTATTATTACTCTGGGATTGTCATCAGTTCCCGCCAGTTCCTAATTTCACCGACCTTCTTCACCAGTCCTCGTGAGGTAATTAAAACCAATAAAGTAATTTAAAAGTTAAGATGGGTTCTGGCAGGCTGCCAAAACTTTTGCCCATACCGTAATTATTATTAAAATTTGTTTTTATTTTGTATTTCTATTTTATATACATATATACATATATATTCACTCACTTTCTCGACAAGCCATTTAATCTTACTCAGGTCGTGGGGAGCGTAGGGTGGGGTACACTCTGAACGGCTTACCAGTCCATTGCAGGGCCAACACACACACAACCATTCACACCCACACTCATACTTAGGAGCAATTTGGAACAGCCATTTGTCTTTGAACTGTGGAAGGGAACCGAAGTACCTCGCACAGAATGCACATAAGCACGGCGAGAACATGCAAACTCCACACAGAAATGCCTGAGCCGAGCCAGGGACTCGAAACCAAGACCTTCTTGTGACTACGTGACTTTGCCATGGGTACACAAACTTTTACACACAACTCTAAGTGATCACGTTGTGCCTGTTTTTGCATTCAGATGCTTTGAAAAACTGCAATCTAAGTCTCACACACACACACACACACACACACACACACACACACACACACACACACACTCGCTTACAAATGTACACCTGTACAACAACAGCCGGGG